>WNWK01051917.1:0-12335 GCA_009830355.1 Cherax destructor | reverse complement strand
ATGGGTGTGTATATACAACCTATTATATTGAGAAAATCAGGCCTGCTCAGTTTCTTCTTTTTTCCCAAGAGGGCCTGCCCTTTTTTGACTTTTAAAACAGCAATTGTGTTTAAATTTCAATATAATTAGGTATTCATGAGTAATTGTTACTTAAAAAAATCAATACATGTTGGGTCCTATAGACCAAAAATTTCACTCCACGGGAAAACACCCTCGTATTTATTTTAAATTTTATATGTTATGTAGATGTAAATAAAAAATAAATAATCACCTAGAGTGATTATTATTATATTTATATATATTAACACATCGCCGTTTCCCCACCAAGGCGGGGTGGCCCAAAAGAAAAACTTTCATCATTTCACCCCATCATGTCTTGCCAGAGAGGTGTTTACACTACAGTTATAAAACTGCAACATTAACACCCCCCCCAGAGTGCAGAATGTATTTCCCATCTACAGGACCGCCCGGGCCGGGTTTTTTCTAAACCCCCTTAAAAATGTTACTTGCTACACTCCAACAGCACGCAAGTATTAAAACCATTTGTCTCCATTCACTCCTATCAAATACCCACAATGCTTGCTGGAAGTCCAAGCCCTCGCACAAAATTTCCCTTTCCCCCCTCCCCCCAAACCCTTTTCCGGCCGACCCTACCCTCCCTTTCCCCTCCCCCAAGATTTATACATTTGGTTATTCTGTCCGCCTTTCCTCCTACATGGCCGAACCACCTCAAAAACCCCTCCTCAGCTCCGGGATAATATTTTTGGGTAATCCCGACCCTCCAATTTCCAAACTCCGAATTCTCTGCTTAACACACCACAATTGACCCTCAGACATGACATTCCACTGCCTCCAGCCTTCTCCTTGTTGCAACTTTCATCACCCATGCTTCACCCCATATAAGAGTGTTGGTATCTATATTTTTACATTCCCTTTTTTACTTCCATGGACAAAGTTTTTGTCCCCAAAGACCCGAAGTCCCACTCCCCCTTTTTCCCCCTCATCAATTTATGATTCACCTCATCCTTAAAGACCCATCTGCTGACATGTCCACTCCCAAATACTGAATACATTCCCCTCCTCCATACTCCCCCCCAATCTGATATCCAATCTTCGTCACCAATTTTTTTGTTATCCTCATCACCTTATTTTTCCTATATTCACTTTCTTTTTTTTCACCCCCACCAAATTCATCCACCAACCTCTCCTTTCAGAATCTCCCAAAGACAGTGTAAAGCAAAAGCAATGTGACAACTCCCACTTTGTATTTAATTTTTATCTTTAACCCCCACACCTTTTGCCAAGACCCGCATTCACTTCTTTACAACCAGGGGACATCACACACCCTTTGTCTAAGGCCCATTTTTTACTGGGAAATAGCCCCCTTCCCCCACACCCCAACTTGAGCCTCACTATCCTCAAAAAAACTCTTCACTGCTTTCAGTAACCTACCTCCTTTTCCCATACACCTGCAACATCTGCCACATTCCCCCCATCCACCCTATCAGGCCCCTTTCTAAATCCATAAATGCCACAAAACCTTTTTACCCTTATCCAAATACTGTTCACCATATGTTTCACTGTAAACACTTGGCCCACACCACCCTACCTTTCCAAAAGCCCCTTGTTCATCTGCTATCCTGTTTCTGTTTTACTTTAATTTTTTTCAATAATAACTCTACCATACACTTTACCAGGAACCAACAGACTTTTTCCCCCTAAAATTTTTTGCACTCTTTTGTCCCCTTTCCCTTTTATACAAAGGAACAATACACGCTTCCCAATCCCTAGGCCCTTCCCCTCACCCAAACATTTATTAAATAATAGCACTAACCACCCAAAAACTATATCCCCACCTGTTTTAACTTTTCTTTTTTATCCCATCAACCCCAGCGCCTTCCCCTTTCATTCTACCCACTGCCTCACGAATTTCCCCCCACACTACAACTGGCCTTCCACACTCCTACAAGATGTTATTCCCCTGCCCTATACACGAAATCACAGCTTCCTGTCTTCATCAAATTTAACAACTCATCAAAATATTCTCCATCTTCTCGATCCCTCTAACTCTCCATTTAATAATTTCCCTCTCCTATTTTTAACTGAAAACCATTTGTTCCCTAGGTTTCCCTCAACTTTTTAACTCACTCCAAAACTTTTTTTTTATTTTAACAAAATTTGTTGATAACATCTCACCCACTCTCTCATTTGCTTTTTTTACATTGCTTCACCACTCTCTTAACCTTTTTTTTCTCCCATACTTTCCCTCCTTGCATCACTTTTTACTTTGAAAAACCTTCATATCCTAACTTTTCTCCCCTTTCACTTCTTTACATCATCATTCCACCACCCCTCTTCTTCCCCCCCCGCACCCACTCGCCAACCACAAACTTCCCGCTGAACACTCAACACTACTTTTTTAAAACTACCCCCTACATCTTCGAAATTTCCTACACCCCACAGCCCCTCTATCCTCCAATAGTTTTTTATATCTTACCTTAACTGCCTCTTTTGTTTATAAACCTTTACCTCTTCTTTCTTACTTTTTATTTTCCTTTTATCCCATCTACCTTTACTCCCCCCTGTGCATAACTGGGGATCTGATATATCTGTGGCCCCCATAAACATGACATCCTGAAGTCTACTCAAAGTCTTTTATCTACCAATACATAGTCCAACAAACACGTCATTACGCCTACATCATATCTTGTATACTTATTTTTCCCTTTTTCAAAATATTATTCCTATAATAAACCCCCTTTTTATACAAAGTTCAATCAAAGGGCTCCCATTATCATTTACACCTGGGACCCCAAAATTATCCCCACCTTCAATGTTTTCCCATTTAGCATTTAGGTCCCCCACCACTTTCCCCCTTTACTTGGTTCAAAAAATTCCTATACATTCGCTTTTAAAATCTCCCAAAATCTCTCCCCCACACCCTCTCTTCTCCAGGTGCATACACGCTTTTTAGACCCACTTTTTCCCTCCGAACCTTATTTTTAAACCAATAATCCTTGAATTTTCACTTTTATATTCCCCCTTTCCTTCCACAACTGATCCTTTAACATTATTGCTACCCCCTTTCCCTTTCTCTAACCCCTCAGATACTCCTGACTTAATCCCATTTTTTTCTCCCCACTGAAACTCGCTCTACCCCCCTTCAGCTTTGTTTCGCTTGGGGGCCCGGACACCCAACTTTTTTTCATTCATAAATCAGCAATCATCTCTTTTTTATCATCCGCCCCACATCCCCCACATTCAAAAAACCCTTTTTATAAAGTTTTTTTTCTTTTTTTTAGTAAATGGGGCGGGGGAAAAGGGGGTTATAGCCCATTGCCCCCCGGGATTTTTAGCCCATACACAGCTTTTCCCGGGGGAAAAGATTTTTTCCACTTCCCCCCGGACAATAGAGAAAATAAAAAAGAACAAGAGATATTAAGAAAAAAAAAAAAAAATAGATGTGTTAGTATATATATGCATGTGCATGCCTTTTAGTATGACCAAAAAAGGGAAGTAGAAGTAGCTAATAAAACCTGTTACCCAAAGGTGTTTATGAGACAAAAAAAAAAAAAACACCAGCAATCCTACCATCTTTAAAAACATTTTTCAGGTTTCTGTTTCACAGTCACCCAGGGGGGAGCCTCCCTGGGTGGTTGCTGTCTCCCCAAACCCCACCTTTTTTATTGTGTTATTATTATCATTATTAATATGGTGTTTTTGTTAACACACTCTTAGTGATTTTTTGTTTTCCCTGCATGCCAGCACAGGGAAAATTGGGGGGTTTCCCCTTTTTGGGGTCCAAGGCCCCCCCCCCCAAACTCGTTTTAGGGTCCATGAAAAAAAAAAAAAAAAAAAAAAATTTTTTTTTTTTTTTTTAAAAAAAAAAAATTTTATAAAAATTTTACGGGAGATATAGGGGAAATTGAATTTTACCAAAATTGAACTGCTTAGGGGAACACCCCACTGCCTGCCCCGGTAATAGTTTATTTATTTTTTTCTTTTTTTTTTTTAAATGTTATTTTTGAACTTTTTTGTCCTGGGGAAACCAATAAAACCATATTTTGTATATATACACTCCTTGTATACTACACAATAACTACTGGCTGACCAGCTGGCTAGCTGACCAGCTGGCTGGCTGAACAGCTGCCTGGCTGGATGGCCGGTCGACTGGCTGGCTGGCTAGCTGAACAGTTGGCTGGCTGGCTGGCTGGCTGACCCAGTTGGCTGGCTGGCTGGCTGGCTGAACAGTTGGCTGGCTGAGCAGCTGGCTGGATGGATGGCCAGCCCGGCTGGCTGGCTGGCTGACCAGCTAGCCGACTGGCTTGCTGGCAGGCTGGCTGACCAGCTGGCTGGCTAGCTAGCTGACCAGCTGGCTACCTGACCAGCTGGCTGGCTGGCTAGCTGACCAGCTGGCTGGCTGAACAGTTGGTTGCATGGATGGCCAGCTGGCTGGCTTGCTGGCCTGACCAGCTGCTTGGCTGGCTGACTGGCACTAGAGAATATAATAATAATAATAATAATAAAATAATTATTATTATTATTGAAGCATGGAGTAATGAGAGTGTGTCAGTTTTATCACTAATCTAATTACAGCAGTGACATTGATGAGGGTGAGGGTCCTCTTATCTTATTTATCTCTAAACTAATTAGTGTTGACATTTGATGAGGGTACACTGCCTTCACCTCCCTCCACTCCCTCCCTCCCTCCCCTCCCTCCCTGCCTCCCTGTCTCCTGCCAGCCAGGGTAGTGGGTGTTGCTATCTTATCACCAAACTAATGAGAGTGATGACATTTGACAAATGAGGTACCTGCCTTCCCTTTTATTTGTTTTCACTGTTTTATCTGCCACCTGTCTGCTTGTCTCTCTCTCTGTCTCTCACTGTCTCAGAGGCAGTCACTAGTTATCTGATAATTTTCACTATGTATTTATCCTAGGTTATTTACACTATGTATTTATGTACCTGTGTGACAGAGCAAACAGCTAGCCAGCCAGCTAGCTGGTCAGCCAACTGGTCAGCCAGCCTGCCTGCCTGCCTGCCTGCCTGCCTGCCTGCCTGCCAGCCAGCCAGCCAGCCAGCCAGCCTGCGCCTCCCAAGGTGAGTGGGGTGATCCCCCAGTACTGTCCCCCAACCTTGGGTGACCCGACTACCGTTTTCTTCCTGGGTGTCGGGTGAGCGCCTGACAGCTCGCGTTTTCTATGCCTCGCGAGAGCCCATTCTCTTTGGAATGAGAGTAGGACCCATATATTCTGGTTTCTTCTGTAAAACACTAGTTTACAGCTTTTCTCGAAGGACCTTTGGATCGTAGACACTTATACACTGGAGTATAAACCTTTGGACCACCATGTGGCCACTCTCTCCTGGTTCGAATACGATCAACTTTCGATTCGTAATGACCAAAACTTCGATTCGTAATGACCACTACTTCAGTTCGTAAGGACCATTATGTGGAGGTTTGAGTGCTTTCACCGATATAATAGACTGTTAAACTTAGCTTATTGATGATTCCAGAAGTCGCAGCAACCATCCCCGATTCCTGCAGAGGAACATCTATGGCCTCACTCTCCACAGGGCTGTAAAATAAACATCAGGAAGTGATTATAGTTATTGCCCCAAAGGAGCGGTATGTCCATATTTCAGTCTTAAATGGACTGAAAGGCGATTTACTCACGTGGTTGGACTTAAACGTCCACGCATAACTGCCGTCAATAGGTAAATTTTGATGTTCTTGACTGCAGAACTGCGCAGTCCCTGTTTGAAAGAACATAAAATTCATACCTTGCTCGTGTAACTTTGAGCGATGGTGTTGGCTCCACCATATACGGGAAATGCTGTCTTGATTGTAAGTGCCGCTGAAAAGAATCACCGTCTTGTTTCGATGGAATTCACTTGCGATTGTCTCTACGTTTTTCTTTTTGCAGTAAGCTGCACACTTCATGAATATACTGCAATGTTGATGTTATTCACTAAACGCGCTGCCGCTTGACCCCTCGTGTCGTATGAGCTCTACGGAGCCTGTATTCAATCTGATCCCTCGTGCTGCCTTGTGCTGCCTCGTGCAGCCCAGGGGCTCGTGGTGCTGTGGTCAGCACAATTTGTGACACACTGTCGTCAGTACATCTGGCTTGAATTAAATTTTTTCTCAGCCAGACGCGCCTCCTCTGGCCCGCTTTCCTAAGGGAGGAAAGGGTGAGGCTTAACAAGAGGTAGTAAAGGCGCTACCCCCCTCCTTTGGAGAATTTTCTCCACACCACTATTCTTACCACTATGCTTACCACTATTCCTACCACTATTCTTACCACTATTCTTACCACTATTCTTACCACTATTCTTACCACTACGCTTACCACTATGCTCACCACTATTCTTACAACTATTCTTACCACTATTCTTACCACTATTATAACGATGTGTTATTTGGCGTTTTGGAGGCATGGTTGAAATGATAAGGCTTCAGAAGCTTCTTACTTTATTTGTAATAAAGGTGCGGGTAACAGGCTGCGTGTCTGTGGCCATGGCCCCGGTGGGCCATGCCATACACGAGGGAGACACCCACACTAGACGCTGAAATCACCACTAACTCACCTCTGAAGTGCTGAAATAGCAGTGCTGAGCTGAACAACAACAGCAGAACATGCTGGCAAGGCTGAGCACGTGACTGAGAAACAGCATGGGACGCTGTGGCGTGAAGTCAGTGACGCCATTTCTCGGAGAATTAGACAAATTTCGGCCTGAATCCTGCTTGTGCCTGTGTCTGGACGCTGAGATTTGCAGACACGACATCAGGATAACTCGTTGAGAGACGGATGCTTCTTGTGTAGGCTGATGAATTGAAAGACAAACTTCAGTCCTCTTCCTCCCCTCAACACAACTGCTGCGAGGCACCGCTGTCACCATTTATAACGATGTGTTATTTGGCGTTTTGGAGGCATGGGAATGCAATGATAAGGCTTCAGAGGCTTCTTACTTTATTTGTAATAAAGGTGCGGGTAACAGGCTGCGTGTCTGTGGCCATGGCCCCGGTGGGCCATGCCTTGCAAGAGGGAGACGAGTTAGGCCTGTTGACTGAATGTTGTCTAGGCGCCAAGTGAGAGAGAGGCAGGGGTGAGGCAGACTCACATGGGTATGCCTACAGGCTTGCCCTCTGGCGGAATACCATGGAAACTAGCATGGCACGAAATATGAACTCAGCTGGCAGACAGCATGGGCTGTCTATGCAGACAGTCAGGCTGTCTACACTATGCTTACCACTATTCTTACCACTATTCTTACCACTATTCTTACCACTATTCTTACCACTATTCTTACCACTATTCTTACCACTATTCTTACCACTATGCTTACCACTATTCTTACCACTATTCTTACCACTATTCATACCACTATTCTTACCACTATTCTTTCCACTATTCTTACCACTTTTCTTACCACTATTCTTACCACTATTCTTACCACTATGCTTACCACTATTCTTACCACTATGCTTACCACTATTCTTACCACTATTCTTACCACTATGCTTACCACTATGCTTACCACTATTCATACCACTATTCTTACCACTATTCTTACCACTATTCTTACCACTATTCTTACCACTATTCTTACCACTATTCTTACCACGATGCTTACCACTATGCTTACCACTATTCTTATCACTATTCTTACCACTATGCTTACCACTATGCTTACCACTATTCATACTACTATTCTTACCACTATTCTTACCACTATTCTTACCACTATTCTTACCACTATGCTTACCACTATTCTTATCACTATTCTTACCACTATGCTTACCACTATGCTTACCACTATGCTCACCACTATTCTTACAACTATTCTTACCACTATTCCTACCACTATTCTTACCACTATTCTTACCACTATTCTTACCAATATGCTTACCACTATTCTTACCACTATTCTTACCACTATGCTTACCACTATGCTTACCACTATTCTTACCACTATTCTTACCACTATTCTTACCACTATTCTTACCACTATTCTTACCACTATTCTTACCACTATTCTTACCACTATGCTTACCACTATGCTCACCACTATTCTTACCACTATTTTTACCACTATTCTTACCACTATTCTTACCACTATTCTTACCACTATGCTTACCACTATTCATACCACTATTCTTACCACTATGCTTACCACTATTATTACCACTATTATTACCACTATGCTTATTACTGTTCTTACCTCTGTGCTTACCACTATTCTTACCACTATTCTTACCACTATTCTTACCACTATTCTTACCACTATGCTTACCACTATGCTCACCACTATTCTTACCACTATTCTTACCACTATTCTTACCACTATTCATACCACTATTCTTACTACTATTCTTATCACTATTCATATCACTATTCTTACCACTATGCTTACCACTATTCTTACCACTATTCTTACCACTATGCTTACTACTATTCTTACCACTATGCTTACCACTATTCTTACCACTATGCTTACTACTATTCTTACCACTATGCTTACCACTATTCTTACCACTATTCTTACCAATATTCTTACCACTATGCTTACTACTATTCTTACCCCTATGCTTACCACTATTCTTACCACTATTCTTACCACTATTCTTACCACTATTCACATGAAAGAAATCAGTTGGGATGCTATTTGAAGCCATTGTAACTTTAGTCCCATATGTTTTTTCTTATTGCTGTTTTAACTTCTATTTCTTAAATTGAATGTATTGGTTCTTAAGACTGCCCTTTCCTCTTCTGATAACCTGCAAATGCCTCTCTTTTTAATCAACCGATTTTCCAGTCTTTGCTGAATAGTATAAGGTCATTGATATTTTACCTAGTTTCTCTATTAGGAATCTATGCAGCTTGATCCTCCTCCTAATCAGGTTACCCAGGTCTACACTTTAGTCATTCGCCTCTTTAAATTGGCTGCTCGGAAATCTTACCTCTTAATTTTGCATTGATACTTAGGTAATTTTATGAGAAATTTAGACTAATTGAATTGTGATCACTTTCTTCAAGTTCTTTATTAACCTCATACTTATTTATCAAAAATTACTTGCTTGGCAGAATTAATAAATCACATGATTTTCTCTAGTTAGCTTTGTCCAAAACTGTTTATAATGTTTCCTAGCAATTTTATTTAAAGTTACTAAAAATTGCTTGTATTATTCTGGTCAGTTTTGTTAAAGTTAAAATCTTTTATTAAAACTTTAGTTTTGTAATTTGATGTCGTAGAAATTTTGTCCCACAGAAGCTTAGTGTGGTTAATGTCTAGGACTGGGAGTCTGTAGATCATAGATTGGAGATAGTAGAGATATGTTTAAATGTAATGCTTGAGGTGAAAATTATGCAGAGAATTAGGAGGGTAGGAATTAGAAGACCAAAGATATAATGCAGAAGGCTGATGAGGAGTTGTTGATGTGGTTTTGGAATTTATAGAGGATGGAACAGAATAGAATGACGAAAATAGTTAAGATATGATAGGATAAGATTTTGTTAAGATTTTTAACCTCGGAGGGTTAGCCACCCAGGATAACCCACGAAAGACTACATCATGGAGTATTGTCTGTCTTATTTCCATTGTGGTCTTTCAATCTTGTCCCCCAGGATGCGACCCACACCAGTAGGCTAACATCCAGGTACCTACTTGCTTGCAAGGTGAACGGGGACAGCAGGTGTAAGAAAACACGCCAATGTTTCCACCCGGCCGGGGATTGAACTACGGACACTCATTGTGTGAAGCGAGAGCGATGCCTACCAGGGAACGGAAGGAAGAGTTGGAGTGCTGTGGGTTGAACATTCAGTAGATTTGTACGAGCAAAATATCAGAGTGAATGGAGGTTATTGATTTTTATAGCTTGACGTGTTGCTATATGGTGAGCAAGGTAACGTACGTGAAGGGATTTAGGGAAACCAGTTAGCCAGTCCTGAGTCCTGGAGAGGTTTGTACTCTGAAAAAAGGGTGGGGATGTTGCGATGAAGAGGGTTATTGGAATTGTGATGTGTATTTAATTCTGGCAAGACAGCTGTTTGAGAGATGAAGAATGATTTTCATTTTCTGGTGTCATCGTACGTGGGTAGGTGATGGCCGATGTGTTAAAAGAATGAGGTATTCAGCAGGAATGTCCCAATTCTTCAATTTGAAATAAGTATTAGTTATTACAACTACATCTATATCTCCTGAACATGCGACTAGTCTTAGTTTATTTATTATATTTCTTTATCAACTGCGCTCTAAATAATAGATACTATGAAGCTTTTGCATTACCTCTCTCTAATTCTGTGATGGTAATCAATCTTTATATCTCCAAATATTTTGTAAGCTATCTTGTTTTCTTAAAATTTTCTCTAAGATTTTCTGGCATTTCTTGCTCATTTCACTGTTAAAACTTCTGTCTCTTTGTTTCTCACCTACACACCCATACATTTATCCTCCATCAGTTTAATGTCTCATATAATTGAGGAACAGTTTGTTCAAATGAACTAATGCTCTCACCTTTCCCCAGAAAAATGCTTCCCATCCCTTGCATACATGTCATGTTTTGCACAGAATTTTTCCAAGTTGTTAATGAGAAAAATTGCAATTTTTTGCAGTACTTGTCTAGCTAGCAATCTACACTAATTCCTCTTCTAGGCAAATAAAATACACATTAGGATCCCTTGCTTTCACCTAATTTATTCAGTAGGTATTCTGTGTCTAATACGTATGAAAACCCTCTCAGTATTTGTCAATATTACCTACTGTACTAAAACATCCTTCTTACCTGACATGATGTTGTCTAATCAGCTAACTATACCAACTACAGAGAAACACTCCATGTCGCCTTCTGCACCTTATTCACTGTGATCTGTCTCTATATATTTAATTTGCAAATCCACAACAATGGGAGTATTCTTACCTTTATGTGTAAAGACATTCGTCGCACTTATCATTTTTACAGCCTCCTTCCACAACCTTCCTCTAGGTCATCTTTTCCCATCGTTATTACTAACTTTTCTTTGAATTAACGATATACAATTCCAGCAGGTTGACAACTGGACACAAGTACAACATATTCCTTGATAAACCTTTCATTTGCATAGCGGTTTTTTTTTATATATTTTTTTGTGTTTACAGAATCAACTTTTATACTGGAAACAGTGGAAGAGATGAAGAGGTAATTTCAAGGTATTCACTTTCTGAGCCTCAATACAAGGTTTTCAGTAAATTAGCCTCATTACAAGGTGTTCATTTCCTTAGCATTCATCTAGCATAAAGGCAACAAGAAGTGAGTTGCAGCAGTTGTGAGCATCATCACAAGTGAGCGGTATCCATTAGTTGCAGCAGTTGTGAGCATCATCACAAGTGAGCGGTATCCACTAGTTGCAGCAGTTGTGAGCATCATCACAAGTGAGCGGTATCCATTAGTTGCAGCAGTTGTGAGCATCATCACAAGTGAGCGGTATCCACTAGTTGCAGCAGTTGTGAGCATCATCACAAGTGAGCGGTATCCATTAGTTGCAGCAGTTGTGAGCATCATCACAAGTGAGCGGTATCCACTAGTTGCAGCAGTTGTGAGCATCATCACAAGTGAGCGGTATCCATTAGTTGCAGCAGTTGTGAGCATCATCACAAGTGAGCGGTATCCACTAGTTGCAGCAGTTGTGAGCATCATCACAAGTGAGCGATATGCACTAGTTGCAGCAGTTGTGAGCATCATCACAAGTGAGCGGTATCCACTAGTTGCCTCTGAATTAGACTGAAAAAGCCAGCTATGCAGGTAAAATTTAATGTCAATAAAGATAACAAAGTGTTGCACATGTGTCATATTCATTCTCTAGTTGGTATTGTTTGCCCTTATTGTAATGATACTTGTTTAATAAAGCAACATAAGACAATCTTAATATTGATGATATTTTCTAAAACTGTATGCGAACCTCTGGTCTACCTAATGAACAAGACCAACTTCCAGTAGTGACTCCCAACCATCTATGATGTTTTTATCTACCGCACCTCTTCTCTATCATCTCTCTGTTTTAGACTGATTAAAGCTAAGAAATTGAACTATCACAACTAATGGACTGAAAACCTTAAAAGTACTTCTTCCTCTATTGTCTCCAGTACAGAAAAGCCTTGTCTGACTTGTCTATCACATCTACAAAATGAAATCTTGTTCATAATGAAATCTTGTTCATAATGAAATCTTGTTCATAATGAAATCTTGTTCATACTGAAATCTTGTTCATAATGAAATCTTGTTCATAATGAAATCTTGTTCATAATGAAATCTTGTTCATAATGAAATCTTGTTCATAATCTGCCCGCTTATGATGATGT
>WNWK01051916.1:0-12335 GCA_009830355.1 Cherax destructor | reverse complement strand
GTTGTGGTGGGGGTTTTAAAGGGGTTTTGGGGGGTGGGGGTGAAACAGTTTTGGGGGTTTTGGGGGGTGTGGTTTTGTGGTGTGGGTAGCAGTGTTGTAGTGTGGGTGTAGCAGTGTTGTGGTGTGGGTGTAACAGTGGTGAGACGGATGAAAAATGTTCCCCCGGGGGGGAAAGTGACGCTCATCGCCGGGGTTTAGGGACCGGGGGTTTTTATTTGACCGGGGGTTTTTACTTGAACCTGAGGTTTATTGTGATTTGGGAAATTTTTTTTTCCTTCCTCACCCCCCAAAACCCTTGAGCTGGGATTTTGTTTCATTCCCTCCAAAACCCGGGTTTTTTTTTGTTTGCGCCCCTGACGCACATTCAACAATGGCCAACGGATTTGGGGGTAGTGATCCAGTATCATCTTGGAAAGGTCTACACTTGTTCTAATTTTTTTGGATCTACGAGTAGTGGCTTTTATTTTAGACCAGAAGGCTCGGGGGGGTCCTGTTTTTTTTGATCCATTTTATTTCCTTCCTTAAATTTGGGGCTCAGAACCCAATATCCCCAAAAAATTTTTAAAACCCCCAAACCAATGCCCTTTTTGGGAAAAAAAAGGGCAACATGCTCATGGAACTTATGTATTAAGAACGCAAGAAACACCTGTCATTTGCTTTAAATATGCAGGAGATGCAGCCCCAAAAGCAGGGGGGTTTTTAGCGAAAAGAGGGAGGAAACCCCCCCCGAGGGAAATCCCCCTTTTTTTTTTTAGGATACATTTGTGGGGTTTTTTAAAAAACCAATATTTCCCTTTGCCCAAATATTTAAACTTTTTATATTTACTTTAGATATAAGATTTGTAGTTACTGTCCGGTTCATTTCTTTAAACTGGCAGCAAAGCAATAACAAACAACTGTAGACTGATAGCACTTGCGTCCCATTTTTTTCAGAATCTTTGGAAGAGTTTTAAAAAGTAAGATCGTAAACAACTACTACATGGATTCTCAAAAATTTGCACAACCTGGGGTAGGAAGGGTTTAGAGGCCACTTACCTCTCACAACTTCACGACCATTTCAATGTGGTCTTGTACAAGAATGGTATACAATACCGACAAGAAGAAAATTAAGAACATGTGTAACATCTGGGTATCTTTATTGTAGACGTTTCGCCCCCAGTGGCTTTATCAATACAGATTCTAGGACATAACTTGAAGACATTAGAACTATATATAAAAAGATGAGGTAATCTGTCCTCAGCCTTGAGTTGCTACAATCACTACCATCATCTCTGCTACAATCACTACCATCATCTCGCTACAATCACCGCTACCATCACATCTGCTGCAATCACCACTACCATCATCACCTGCTACAATCACTACCATCATCTGCTACAATCACTACCATCATCCCTGCTACAATCACCGCTACCATCACCCCTGCTGCAATCATCACTACCATTATCCCTGCTACAATCACCACTACCATCACCCCTGCTGCAATCACCACTACCATCATCCCTGCTACAATCACCTCCATCATCCCTACCACAGTCACCATCACCCCCACCACCACTACCGCCACCACCACCCCCAGCACAACCACCGCCCCCACCACCACCAGCACAACCCCACCACTGCCCCCACCACCACCACCGTCACCACCACCCACTAACCACCACCACCCACTAACCACCACCACCCCCCACTAACCACCACCACCCGCCAACCACCAACCACCACCATCACCCACCACAACCACCCACCACCACTAACCCACATCACCACCACCCACCAACCACCACCACCCACCAACCACCACCACCCCCCACCAACCACCACCACCCACGAACCACAACCACCACCACCCACCAACCACAACCACCACCAACCACAACCACAACCAACCACCACCACCACCACCCACCAACCACCAACCACCAACCACAACCACCACACAGGAATAATAGACAATGGAAGTTAGAACACAACCTGTTGAAGATTATAAAAAGTAAAGTAAATGTTGAAGGTAAAACAGCAAGCATAAGATCCATGGTAAAGTTGCTGAATTAGAAGAAGAAATATGAGAACTACTAAATACAGTGGACCCCGGAGTTCATCATTAATTGTTCCAGAATGCTGTTCAAGTGCTGTTACCGAACAAATTTGTTCCCATAAGGAATAATGTAAATTAGATTAGTCCTTTTAGACCCCAAAATACACTTACAAAAGCACTTACAAAAATACACTTACATAATTGTTCGAGTTTGGAGCAGTACGAACTCCGGGGTCCACTGTACCTGCTGCCTGAGGATATTTAATTAAAAGAGGAAACATTCTTAAATGTAGTTGGTTTAAATCTTTCTTTTTTCATGGCCAGACTATATGCAGTAGTGTGCAAAGTAATTGAAACAGTGATGAAATAAGATATATATTTGGAAAATTAATGTTTATTTGAGTTATACGCTGCAATAATATAACAGATAATTGATTTAATAAGAGATATGACTACCCTTTGCTTTTATAAGCATTGGTACACACTTTGGGATAGAATCAACGAATGTTGAACACATTTTGGCAAGTTCTTTGTTGTGGCACCAGGTCCAAATAACAACAGCAATTAGCTTCTCCACAGTTGAACACTCCTGTTTCGCGATCCAGTGTTTGCTTATTGCCAGATTCTCAGTTAGGTTGAGGTGAGGAGAGTTTCCAGGCCAATTTAGAACACTTTGCTCACTTTCTTTGGGAAAAATGTCAGCATTGTTTTGGGAAGTGTGGTATGGAGCAACATCCTGCTGGAAAATGCCTCTCCATCAGGAAAGTCTCTATCCACAGTGAGAAGGAAATGAGCTTTCCAGGATTGCTTTGTATTTGTCTCTGTTTATCGTTCCTCAACAATAACAAGCCATCCAAGGCCTTTAGTAGTAAAACTACCCCAAAATATCTTCTTAGGGGGTGTTTTGGAGCTTGTTAAATGTGTCCATTTTGATGAGGTTTGCCTTTGCTCCTTCTCACTACCACTGATCTGTACCCATGTACTTAAATGTGCCTAATCTGAAAATATTACTTTTCTCCATTCATCTGTCATCCATCCTTTATGATTGAGTGCCCACCGCAGCCATTTTTCTTCATAGCAGCAATCAGTAATTGTTTCTTTTCTGGCATTTCTGTCAACTTCAAGGAGCCTTCGTGGAACAGTTGAAGAATCATCATTTACACCAACTGAAGCCAAATCTGTAGATCTTTGCTGGTTTTCTTGGAATCCTTCACACTATTATGATAACCTTGTCATTGTGAAGTGTTGTTCTTGTATTTTCTTCAGCATCTTCCTCGACGCAGCGCTCAACAATCACCTGTGTTGTCAGCTTCTTCAGAATTCAACCAACAGTTGACCTTGCTAGGCTCAACTTTTGGCGATCTGTCTGATATTCAAATCAGCATGTTTTCTAAAAGCTACAATACTTGCACGTTTCCAGTGTAACATTCATCGGAATTTAAGCAGTAATCATGAATTGAAGGGGAGAATTTGACGAAACCACATTCATTCATGAGCACGCTTGCAGAAATAGCCTTACAGAACAACAGCTAATGTAGCACTGACGAGAATCACAGGGTAACACCACAGCTGGATGGTTGCTAGAAGTCAGTAGCAAACTCTTCTGAAAAGAAAAGAACCCATACTTCATTAATTAAGCCGAAAACTAAGATATATTATGAGATACAGTGGTCCCTGGACTAAAGAACAATTCGTTCCAGGAGCTAGTTCTTAACACGAAAATGTGTAATTCGAAACCTTATTTCCCATAAGAAATAATGTAAATACAATTAATCCGTTCCACCCAAAAATATTCACAAAAATACATTTTAATTATAGTTCTACATACAAAAACAACATTATTAAAACTATAAAACTACTACTAATACTAAATAATAAAAACAGATTAATAAAAACATTTACTTACCTTTATTGAAGAGAGTTGCAGGCATCTGGAAGATAGGGGACAACGGGGGAGGTGTTAGTGGTTGGAAGGTAACAAGTCCTTATCTGGGGTTACTTCTCTTTTCTTTTAATGCCACTAGGACCAGCTTGAGTGTCACTGAATCCCTGCCTTGTGAAATAACTGTCCACAGTCCTCTGTTTCTGGCGACTTTAATATTTTCCTGAAGTGCAACATGGCTCTGTTTACTGGAGTTTATCTGAGAGAATCTCCAGGGCCGCCCTGCGGCCCGGTTGTGACCAGGCCTCATACTGTCATACTGTCACTGAAGTGGTTGCACAGATGGCTCATTTCAGCTTGATGGGGTGGTGTTTTTCAACAAATGTCTGCAACTCATTCCATTTGTAAAATCTCCTTAAGAGAAAGAAGGCACCTCCTTCCTCACTCTCTTTACCACAGGGGTGCCACTAGGAAGCTTCTTGGACCCATGGTGACTTATTTCACAGTGACAATCACAAACCCACCAATAAACACAAAAAAAGTATTGTGAATGTTTGAAAGAGGCGCTGGGAAAGTTCTCTCGGTAAACAACGCTGACTGGAGTCCTGTCCCCCCCTACCGCAGGGGGACAGGTCTGGTACGGTTTGCTACACGAGAAAATATTTTGCAAAAAAGCGTTCTTAACACAATTTGTTTGTTATATGGAGCGTCGTTAGTCGGGTTCCACTGTAATCACAAAATTTACTCCTGTCCCAATAAATTTGCACACTACTGTACAACCAGTGAAGTAACATAAGAAAAAATTAAAACTACATAAACATCTTTTAAAGAATAAAGAAAGCATTTAAAATTATACAAAATCATTGAATTAATAAGAGTTAACAAATTAAATAGCAGGTGTTGGAGGAAAGAGGTATACAATATACTATTGACAAAACAAAAGGAAAAATTGCATCAAAATGAATTTCAGTGTTAAAAAATATGAGTTAGAAGATCAAGCAAACCTTGAACACCATTTGAGGTATCCAAGAGGAAATACAACTGCCATTGAAATCTTAAAAATAAACCAAGGAAAGGGGGGCCCCACCCTTTGCAATTGGCCCTTTAAAAATGTAAAATGGTCCAAGGGACTGAAAGCGGGGTTTCTTCCTATGTTTTTGTGTTTTTCCAGTCAGGGATTGTGTCTTTTTTTTTTTTTATTGTGTCTTGAGGTTTTTGGTGAGGTGCGCCATAACCATGGATTCTCAGCAAAACCCAAAGCCCCCCTCTTAAACATTGTATCATGTGAAATAAATTTTAATTTGACTTTGATTTTTAAAGAACACAAGTAAATAGCGATGCCTTGATGTTATCATGGGGAAATAAGATGTCGATTTTTTTATATATAAGATGATAGCGGGGTTCCAAAAAGGGGGATACATACAACTAAAATACTGCAAACTTTTTATTTAAGACAAGTTTGATATTTAAAAAAAAGTATAACTCTGCCCTGTAGCTATAATGGGGAATTAAATACCCTCTAGAATTTGTGAGACCCAAAAAATGAATACAAAAATTAAATGAAATTAGGGATTCAGTACATTCTGCATCATAATAAAAAAAAAAAAAAATTTTTTTTAGAGAAAAACCCATAGTTTTACATACAGAAAAAAAGGGGAAAAAAAGGGGGACAAATGAACATATAAACTTTTTTCCCCTTTTTGAGACCTTGTTGGCAGGGGGAAAAATTTTGGAGAGGAGGGGGAAAGGGGGATTCACCCCCCACACTCCCCCCCCCCCCACCATCACCCCCACCCTCTACCACCATTACAACCCCCCAAACCACTACCACCCTACCACTACCACCCCTACCAATCAAAACCCTTTTCCACCATCACAACCACTACCACCCTCACCACCATCACTACCACCCCCCCCCATCACTCCCAAACCCTCTACTGTCAGGGGGGATAAAAGGGAAAACGTTTGGTGTATTTTTAAAGGGGGGACTCCAGGGCAATCCGTTGGGGGAGGGGGGCCCCTTAAACCCCAAAAATTTCCCCCTTAACCAAATTTAAAATTTCCCAAAATTAAAAATACAATTAACGGGCCCAGAAAAAAAAATATTCAAAAAAATTTTTTTTTTTAACAATTAAATTAGTATTACATACCTTATTAAGATAATGCTGGCTTCGGAAGGGGGGAGGAGGAAATAAAAAATTTTTTTTTTGGGGAAGGGGGGAATTTCCAAAAGGACTTGGTAAAAACCCCCCTCTGGGGTTTTTTCCCTTTTTCTTTAACCACTAGGACCAGCTTGAGAGTCACAAAAACCCCTTGTCTAGAAAAAAATGTCCAGGGGGGCTCTGTTTTTTGTGCCTTTTTTTAACATACCCCTAAAGGGGGGACAAGGTTTTGTCATTTAAAATGTTGAGAAAAGGGTTTGTTTCAGCTTGGTCAGATGGTGTTTTTCAACAAATGTCTGCACCTTAGTCCACATAGAACAAATTTCCTTTTCCCCCCCCCCCCTTTTCAAAGCAATAACCCCAGCTGTGTTCTGTTGCTGTTCCAGATGAAGTTTCCTTGCAGCTCTTCACCCCAACCCCATTTTTTTTCCCCCAATGTCAAAATCTTTTCCAACAGGCACGGGGTTTTTCAGCTGCAAACCCTTAAAAACCCCCCTTTGGAAAAAACCTGGCCACAGTGGTCTCCAAGCAGAGTTCAAAGCCCCGGTAGTCACTCCTCCCAAGCCTTACCTTTGGCCTATGCAGTTGTAGATAAAAAAGGGGAATCTTCCAGAACCTCAAAGGGGAAAAATTTTAGTGTCTGAGGTCTTTAAAAAAGCACTTCTAAACACTGCTTTGGAAAAAGCTTGAAGTTAGAAACCCCCCGGGTCCATGGGCTGAGAAGAGAGTGGTGTTGGGAGGCAAAGAACTTTTTTTTTATAAATTTGAAGTCCCTAACTTTTGGGTTTTTCCAAGTTTGAGGATGTACAGGAGCATTGTCCAGTACCAGGGGGCATTTGGGGCCCCAAAAATTGTTATCCTGAAGGTTTTTTTTAAAATTTTTGGGGGAAACACACAAACCCAATTTTTTAAAATTGCCCTTTTGTGCCCCATGTTTTTTGGGACTTGTTTTCCCCCATCACACAATTTTTTTTTTAAAAAATTGTGTTTCGGGGAACACCTGGGAGTTTAGAGGATACACAAAAGGGGTTCACTTTGAAACCCCTTCATTTCTAAAAAAAGATTTTGCCTGTCTTTAAAAGGGGGTCCTGGCAGTTTTTTTCCCCCGGGTTTGGCCCCCCTTTGGGGATTTTTTTTTCCCAAAAAAGGCCTTTTTGCCAGAAACACTTTTTGGGGTTTTTAGATTTTCACTTTATGTAGTCCTGAAATTCCTCACAAATTTTTTAGCAGAATGTTTCCAGAACTTGAGCCTCACCATCCTTCCCAAATGTGTTAATACGCTTTTAAAAACTCTCAAACCACCTTTTTTCTGGCCCAAATTACTATCGCATTTTTTTCCCGGAAAATTTTTTTACAAGATCTTCATGAAAAAGCCTTTTTTTTTTCACAAATAACAGACTCCAATTTCACTTTCCCACTATTTGTTTTCTTTTTAAAAAACAAAAAAAAAATTTTTCCCTTTTTTTTCCCTTATTGGTGACCTTGTTTGTAAAAACATTTAACCTTTTTAAAATCAGCCTCCTTGATCTGTTCTTTTTGACAGGATGGTTAATTTTAATTTTTTTTTTCCAAAAAATTTAAAATTCCAGCACCCCATACCACCTCATATTTTTAATACTTCTCTCTTAAATTCCATGGTATTTCTCACCCCTTTCCCCAAGGAACTTATAGGAACTTTTTTGGGAGCCATTTACTTATTTCGAGGTTTTTTGGGAAAAAATGGAAAAAAAAAGAAAATTTTTTAAATAAAAAGTTCCTATTAAAAAGAGACAAAACAAAAAGCGCAAAAACCCCCAGCCGGGGGGGGTTTTAACCGGGGGAAAACCAAAAACGGCCCCTAACCAAATAGCGGGGCCCTAACCGGGGGCCCGGGGAAAACCGGGGCCCCCAAAAGGGGAAAAACCGCCCAAACCCCAGGGGCCACTGTACTACAGCTATATTTATACTTAAACCCTTTTTACTTGTGATGTCAGAGACCGAATGTGCGCGTTGCCCCCAAGCCCCTTCCCAAATCTGAAAATAGGGGGGATGAACATAAGGGGGGCCTTCTTCTCACAGACTAAAATCAATAAAAGTTACCGCCCACCAGTGTGTTTCACACAGTAATTGCCTTGGGAACCCCCCCCAAAAAATGGGTAGCATGTGTCCCATCTGACGTTTACGGGGTAAAAAGAAAACTCTCCCGCCCGGGGGGTCTTGTTCCCGTGCTAGGGCCCAGAGGAAAAAACCCCAGCCCCCAACCCCGTTTTTATTCTTCAGCCGTCAAAACCCGTTTTCCCGGGGGGTTTTGTGCCATCTCTAATTTGTTAAAACCTTTGAGGGAGGGCCCGGGGTTTTTTTAAAATTTCGCCGATGGCTTGGGGGGGGGCCCGCCATCCATTTCCGGGTTAAACCCAAAACCCAGCCCTTTCCCCCCCTTTCCCACCCGCTGCACTCATAGAAGACTCCGCCCCCGCCTGTGGAAAGGTTTAAGCCAGCAAGACTAACCCAGCTGAGGAAAGGGGGCCAAGCAAGCCAAGTTTGGGGCCCCCCCCCCTTCCCCCGCCTTGTGCCTTTTCCCCCGCATTGCTGTTATGAGTGCTAATACCCCGCCTTTGGGGGTTTTGGTTTTTTGTATCCTGGTTTTTAAAATTTTGTCCCCGTGGTGGAGGTAGAAGTGCCGCCAGCAACCAGCGCAGACAACCCCCCGGGGGCCCCCCCCCCACCCACCCGCACCACCCATTTTTGTCTTTTTTTTTCCCTATATCTTGGGGCCTGTCAAGTTTACGGGGCCCCCCCAGGTGAAAAGCGGGGTTGTGTTTCTTCCCCGCCAGAGCACCACGGGAAAGGGCCCCTTGTATTTTCCTCAAAAAAGGATTTTTTTTCAAGAATTGGGGTGTGTGTGGGGAAAAGCCAGCCAGCCAGGAAAAAACAACAACCACCACCACCACCTCCTTCAAGTTTTTATCCACCAGCCTTTGCTCCTTTTAAAATCACTAACATTACACTTTCCCCTTTTTTACAAGATCCTGCAACTCCTTCCCTTTTTTCAAAATTTTCCCCAAGGAAAATTTCACCTGTTATCTTTTTTTTTTTTTATCCAACCCCCAACAACTTCTCAACCCTATCCACTGTTTTTTATTTATTTTTGGCAAACATGTTAACATTTTTTGAAAACATCAGGTTCCATGAGTTCTTTTTTTTTGCCGGGGATAGAGGTGATAGTAGATTTTTTTTTTAAAAACATCCTGGCAAGTTTCCCCCCACACGTATGCCGCTTTTTTTTAAAGGAACCCTTTTAGAAAGGGGTTTAGGGTTGCACTTTGGTGGGGAAAATTTGATTTAACAACCACTGCAAAAAGGGGATGATTTTAAAATTGGGGCAGGGGGAAAAAATTTTGGGGGGGGTTTTTTAATGCCAAAAAACCAAAATTTTTTGGGGAAAAAAGGGAAAATTTTTTTCCTTCCTGCAAACGTTTATTCAGATAATGGGGGGAGTTAACACCCTGCAACCAAAATTGGGGAAAGGGTTAAAAAAATATCAACATAGCAGCATATGAAAAACCTAAAAAACCCCCAACCCACAATGGAAATACTGTCACCTTTTTTTTTGGGTTATCCTAGGTTCTATACACATATCCCCCCCGGTATAAAACCCCTTCAAAAAATTTTATACCTGAATAAATTTATTTACTTTTTGGGGAAGGAAAAACAAAACCATTTCCAAAACAGCCTTGTTGTTGTTCAGGGAACCACCCCATCCATCCCCCCCCCCCCAGGAAGGACCACCTTCCAGCATTCGAAGTATTTTATACCCCCAGTGTTGTAAAAGGGGAAAAAAAAGTATAAGCTTTTTAAATCTTAAAAAAAAGAAGAAAGATTAATATTAGACAAGACATAACCCGGGGGTAATGAAGTGTTACTTTGTACACATAAAAAAAAGGTAAACATGTTTGTGACCCCTGATTTGACTGGGCTGACTTGACTGACTGACTGATTTAATGACTTGGGCTGACTGAATGACTTGACTGACTGAATGACTTACTGACTGAATGACTTGATCAAAAATGGAATGATTGACTGAATGACGACTGACTGGGAAAGACCTTTTTTTACCCACTGACTGACTTGCTTCTTTTCCCTCTGATTGACTGACTTACTGACTTGGGCTGACTGAATGACTTTTCTGACCCACTTGTTTTTTGACTGACTTGACTGACTTACTGACTTGACTGATTACTGGCCCGAAAAAGACCGGGCTGACTTACTTTACTGGGAAAGACTTGACTGACTTATTTACCTTGGGAAAGAGTGACTATTTTACTGACTTACTGACTGAATGACTTGACTGACTGAATGACGACTGACTTACTGAATGACTTGACTTACTGAATGACTTGACTGACTTACTGAAACTTGACTGATTTTAAAGACTTGACTGACTGAATGACCCACTGACTGACTTGACTGACTGACTGACTGACTTGATTTACTTACTGAATGACTTGACTGACTTACTGACTAAACGGGCTGACTGACTTATAATTTAATGACTTGACTGACCCTTTTTGAATGACTTAATTTACTTACTGAATGACTTGGGCTGACTTACGAAGACTTATAATTTACTTGACTGACTTACTGACTGAATGACTTGACTGATAATGACTGGGCTACTGATTGACTGACTTACTGAATGACTTTCTGACTGAATGACTGACTTGACCCGACTTACAATGACTTGATGACTGAATGACTTGACTGACTTATGAATGACTTGACTGGGCTGACTTGACTGACTGAATGACTTGGGCTGACTTACTGAAATTTTAAAATTGGGCTGACTTATTTAATGACTTGTGACTTACTGAATGACTTGACTGACATGAATGACTTGACTGACTTACTGAAAAAATTGACTGACTTATTTAATGACTTACTGAATGACGACTGACTTACTGACTGAATGACTTGACTGAATGACTGACGACTGACTGAATGACTTGACTGACCCTTTACCTTTAATGACTTGACTGACTTACTGAATGACTTGACTGACTTACCCCTGAATGATTGACTGACTGACTGACTTGACTGAAATTTTCTGGGCTGACTTGACTGAAATGATGAATGACTTGACTTACTGACTTGACTTACCGACTGAATGACTTTTACTGACTTACTGAATGACTTGACTGACTTACTGAATGATTTGACTGACTTACTGACTGAATGACTTGACTGACTTACTGACTGAATGGGCTTGACTGACTTACTGACTGAATGACTTTACTGATGAATTAATTTTACTGACTGAATGACTTGACTGATTGAATGACTTGATGACTGATTGGGCTTGACTGACTGAATGACTTGACTGCTTTCTGAAATTTTACTGAATTTTCTGAATGACTTGACTGACTTACTGAATGACTTGACTGACTTACTGAATGACTTGACTGACTTACTGAAAGAATTTACCCACTTTCTGAATGACTTGACTGATAATGACTTGACTGACTTACTGAATGACTTGACTGACTTACTGAATGACTTGACTGACTTACTTTTTTTAAAAGACACTGACAAAAGACTTATACCGAATTTCCATCCATCAGAAGTTTTGGGGGCAAAATCTACTCTTACAATTATTTAAAACACCAGAAAATTTTTAAAAAAAAAAATTTTGTTTCCCGAATTTTAAGCCCCGAAAAACAACATAATCTCCATTCCTTACAATTTACAAAAACCCAAAACTTTTTTAAAATTTTTTGGTTTTTTTAAATAAATATTTTTCCCATTTTGTTTTTTTAAACAAATTAAAACAACACGATTTTCAAACGAACATCGTGCAAATGACGATCTACTGTATCTCCCTTCAGTTCGATGGGTTCTACTTTCACCCAGGGGGGGCCAATTTGGGGAAAAAATTTTTAACCCCCCGGGATTTTTTTTCACAGTGAAATTTACTTAACCACCAATAAAACACAATAAATTTATTGTGAAAAGTTTGAATGAGCGCTTTGGGTAAGTTCACCAAAGGTAAACAACCCCGATCCCCCGACGCCTGGGGGGCAAGGTGCGTAAGGGGCCCCGGGGGGCAGGTTGGTACGCGGGGGCCAAAAAAGGGGGAAAAAACCAAAAAAGATTGGGAAAAACGGCCGGGGCCCCCAAAATTTGACCGGCCGATTTCGGGGGGGGAATGTATATATGACACTAGTCCCACGAACCCACAATCCTTAAGAGAAACGCAAACCAGTAGGACTGAATGTTG
>WNWK01051915.1:0-12335 GCA_009830355.1 Cherax destructor | reverse complement strand
TCTACTGCAATTGAAATTTATGGAAAAGTAAGCAAAATTTTATGATTTTTTTTTAAAAAACACTCAAGTATATTTTTAAAAAAAAAGTTTTCAAAAACCTTGAAAATCCCCTAAATTCAAAAAATGAAATAAAATCAAGTTTTATAGCTTTTTTTAATATTTATTAATATTTTAATATTTTAAAAACCCCTTTAAAAAATTTTTAAAAATCAATTTTTTTATAAAATTTTTCATATTATTTCGAAAAATACATGAAACTTTAAAAAAACTCAAAAAAATGTGCTAAAATCTATTTTATGGCATATTTCGACGTTTTAGAGCGGTTTGATGCTTTTCTGACAAAACTCTTTTTTTAGCTAAAATACTTAGATTTTCACACTTTTAAATAGAATTTCTACTGCAATTGAAATTTATGGGAAAAGTAAGCAAAATTTTATGATTTTCTTTTAGGAAGCTTACTCATAGGTATATTTTTTTAACAAAATAGTTTTCAGAAAATCCTTGAAAATGCCTTATATCGTTAAAAAATGCAATAAAATCAAGTTTTATAGCATTTTTAATATTTATTAATTATTTACATATTTTTAAAAAATCCCATTAAAAATCTATAAAAATCAATATTTTTATAGAATATTTCATATTATTTTCGAAAAATACATGAAACATTAAAAAGCTCAGAAAAATGTGCTAAAATCGTATTTTATTGCATATTTCGACGTTTTAGAGCGGTTTGATGCTTTTCTGGCAAAACTCATTTTTTAGCTAAAATACTTACATTTTCACACTTTTAAATAGAATTTCTACTGCAATTGAAATTTATGGGAAAAGTAAGCAAAATTTTATGATTTTCTTTTAGGAAGCTTACTCACAGGTATATTTTATCTAAAAAAATAGTTTTCAGAAAATCCTTGAAAATGCCTTAAATCGTCAAAAAATGCAATAAAATCAAGTTTTATAGCATTTTTGAATATTTATTAATTATTTACATATTTTTAAAAATCCCATTAAAAATCTATAAAAATCAATATTTTTATAGAATATTTCATATTATTTTCGAAAATACATGAAACATTAAAAGCTCAGAAAATTTGCTTGTATTTTATTGCATATTTCGACGTTTCAGAGGGTTTGAGTGCTTTTCTGGCAAAACTCATTTTTCAGCTAAAATACTTAGATTTTCACACTTTTAAATAGAATTTCTACTGCAATTGAAATTTATGGGAAAAGTAAGCAAAATTTTATGATTTTTTTTAGGAAGCTTACTCATAGGTATATTTTATCTAAAAAAATAGTTTTTCAGAAAATCCTTGAAAATGCCTTGAATCGTCAAAAATGCAATAAAATAAGTTTTATAGCATTTTTAATATTTATAAATTATTTACTATTTTAAAAATCCCATTAAAAATCTATAAAAATCAATATTTTTATAGAATATTTCATATTATTTTCGAAAATACATGAAACATTAAAAAGCTCAGAAAAATGGTGCTAAAATGTTATTTTTTGCATATTTCGACGTTTTAGAGCGGTTTGATGCTTTTCTGACAAAACTCTTTTTTTAGCTAAAATACTTAGATTTTCACACTTTTAAATAGAATTTCTACTGCAATTGAAATTAATGGGAAAAATAAGCAAAATTTTATGATTTTCTTTTAGGAAGCTTACTCATAGGTATATTTTATCTAAAAAATAGTTTTTCAGAAAATCCTTGAAAATGCCTTAAATCGTCAAAAAATGCAATAAAATCAAGTTTTATAGCATTTTTGAATATTTATTAATTATTTACATATTTTTAAAAATCCCATTAAAAATCTATAAAAATCAATATTTTTATAGAATATTTCATATTATTTTCGAAAAATACATGAAACATTAAAAGCTCAGAAAAATGTGCTAAAATCGTATTTTATTGCATATTTCGACGTTTTAGAGCGGTTTGAGTGCTTTTCTGGCAAACTCATTTTTAGCTAAAATACAAATTTTCACACTTTTAAATAGAATTTCTACTGCAATTGAAATTTATGGGAAAAGTAAGCAAAATTTTATGATTTTCTTTAGGAAGCTTACTTATAGGTATATTTAATCTAAAATAGTTTTTCGGAAAATCCTTGAAATGCCTTAAATCGTCTAAAAATGCAATAAAATCAAGTTTTATAGCATTTTTAATATTTATTAATTATTTACATTTTTTAAAAATCCCATTAAAAATCTATAAAAATCAATATTTTTATAGAATATTTCATATTATTTTCGAAAATACATGAAACATTAAAAAGCTCAGAAAATGTGCTAAAATCGTATTTATTGCATTTTTTTTTTTTTTTTTTTTTTTTTTTTTTTTTTTTTTTTTTTTTTTTTTTTTTTTTTTTTTTTTTTTTTTAAAAAAAAAAAAAAAAAAAAAAAAAAAAAAAAAAAAAAAAAAAAAAAAAAAAAAAAAAAAATGCAATAAAATAAGTTTTATAGCATTTTGAATATTTATTAATTATTTACATATTTTTGAAATATCCCATTAAAAATCTATAAAAATCAATATTTTTATAGAATATTTCATATTATTTTCGAAAATACATGAAACATTAAAAGCTCAGAAAATGTGCTAAAATCGTATTTTATTGCATATTTCGACGTTTTAGAGCGGTTTGATGCTTTACTGACAAAACTCATTTTTTAGCTAAAATACTTATATTTTCACAATTTTAAAAGAATTTCTACTGCAATTGAAATTAATGGGAAAATAAGCAAAATTTTATGATTTTCTTTAGGAAGCTTACTCATAGGTATATTTTATCTAAAAAAATAGTTTTTAGAAAATCCTGAAATGCATTAATCGTCAAAAAATGCAATAAAATATTGTTTTATAGCATTTTTGAATATTTATTAATTATTTACATATTTTTAAAAACTAACATTAAAAATCTATAAAAATCAATATTTTTATATAATATTTCATATTATTTTCGAAAATACATGAAACATTTAAAAGCTCAGAAAATGTGCTAAAATCGTATTTTATTGCATATTTCGACGTTTAGAGCGTTTGAGTGCTTTCTGGCAAAACTCATTTTTAGCTAAAATACTTACATTTTCACACTTTTAAATAGAATTTCTACTGCAATTGAAATTTATGGGAAAAGTAAGCAAAATTTTATGATTTTCTTTTAGGAAGCTTACTATAGGTATATTTAATCTAAAAATAGTTTTCGAAAATCCTTGAAAATGCCTTAAATCGTCAAAAATGCAATAAAATCAAGTTTTATAGCATTTTTAATATTTATTAATTATTTACATTTTTTAAAAATCCCATTAAAAATCTATAAAAATCAATATTTTTATAGAATATTTCATATTATTTTCGAAAATACATGAAACATTAAAAGCTCAGAAAAATGTGCTAAAATCGTATTTTATTGCATATTTCGACGTTTTAGAGCGGTTTGAGTGCTTTCTGCAAAACTCATTTTTAGCTAAAATACTTACATTTTCACACTTTTAAATAGAATTCTCTACTGCAATTGAAATTTATGGGAAAAGTAGCAAAATTTTATGATTTTCTTTTAGGAAGCTTACTTATAGGTATATTTTATCTAAAAATAGTTTTCGGAAAATCCTTGAAATGCCTTAAATCGTCAAAAATGCAATAAAATAAGTTTTATAGCTTTTTTAATATTTATTAATTATTTACATATTTTTAAAAAATCCCATTAAAAATCTATAAAAATCAATATTTTTATAGAATATTTCATATTATTTTCGAAAAATACATGAAACATTTAAAAGCTCAGAAAAATGTGCTAAAATCGTATTTTATTGCATATTTCGACGTTTTAGAGCGGTTTGAGTGCTTTTCTGAAAAAATCTTTTTTTAGCTAAAATACATACATTTTCACACTTTTAAAAAGAATTTCTACTGCAATTGAAATTTATGGGAAAAGTAAGCAAAATTTTATGATTTTCTTTTAGGAAGCTTACTCATAGGTATATTTTATCTCTAAAAATAGTTTTTCAGAAAATCCGTGAAAATGCATTGAATCGTCAAAAAATGCAATAAAATATCGTTTTATAGCATTTTTTAATATTTATTAATTATTTACATATTTTTTAAAACTCCCATTAAAAATCTATAAAAATCAATATTTTTATAGAATATTTCATATTATTTTCGAAAAATACATGAAACATTAAAAAGCTCAGGAAAATGTGCTAAAATCGTATTTTATTGCATATTTCGACGTTTTAGAGCAGTTTGAGTGCTTTTCTGGAAAAAATCATTTTTTAGCTAAAATACTTACATTTTCACACTTTTAAATAGAATCTCTACTGCAATTGAAATTTATGGGAAAAGTATGCAAAATTTTATGATTTTCTTTTAGGAAGCTTACTTATAGGTATATTTTATCTAAAAAATAGTTTTTCGGAAAATCCTTGAAAATGCCTTAAATCGTCAAAAAATGCAATAAAATAACGTTTTATAGCATTTTTTAATATTTATAAAATATTTACATATTTTTAAAAAAATCCCATTAAAAATCTATAAAAATCAATATTTTTATATAATATTTCATATTATTTTCGAAAAATACATGAAACATTTAAAAGCTCAGAAAAATGTGCTAAAATCGTATTTTATTTTATCTAAAAAAAATAGTTTTTTTTCAGAAAATCCTTGAAAATGCCTTAAATCGTCAAAAAATGCAATAAAATCAAGTTTTATAGCATTTATGAATATTTATAAATTATTTACATATTTTTAAAAAATCCCATTAAAAATCTTTAAAAATCAATATTTTTTTAGAATATTTCATATTATTTTCGAAAAATACATGAAACATTAAAAAGCTCAGAAAAATGTGCTAAAATCGTATTTTATTGCATATTTCGACGTTTTAGAGCGGTTTGAGTGCTTTTCTGGCAAAACTCATTTTTCAACTAAAATACTAAGATTTTCACACTTTTAAATAGAATCTCTACTGCAATTGAAATTTATGGGAAAAGTATGCAAAATTTTATGATTTTCTTTTAGGAAGCTTACTTATAGGTATATTTTATCTAAAAAATAGTTTTTCGGAAAATCCTTGAAAATGCCTTAAATCGTCAAAAAATGCAATAAAATCAAATTTTATAGCATTTTTTAATATTTATTAATTATTTACATATTTTTAAAAAATCTGATTAAAAATCTATAAAAATCAATATTTTTATAGAATATTTCATATAATTTTCGAAAAATACATGAAACATTAAAAAGCTCAGAAAAATGTGCTAAAATTGTATTTTATTGCATATTTCGACGTTTTAGAGCCGTTTGAGTGCTTTTCTGGCAAAACTCATTTTTTAGCTAAAATACTTACATTTTCACACTTTTAAATAGAATTTCTACTGCAATTGAAATATATGGGAAAAGTAAGCAAAATTTTATGATTTTCTTTTAGGTAGCTTACTCACAGGTATATTTTATCTAAAAAAAATAGTTTTTCAGGAAATCCTTGAAAATGCCTTAAATCATCAAAAAATGCAATAAAATCAAGTTTTATAGCATTTTTGAATATTTATTAATTATTTACATATTTTTAAAAATCCGATTAAAAATCTATAAAAATCAATATTTTTATAGAATATTTCATATTATTTTCGAAAAATACATGAAACATTAAAAAGCTCAGAAATATGTGCTAAAATCGTATTTTATTGCATATTTCGACGTTTTAGAACGGTTTGAGTGCTTTTCTGGCAAAACTCATTTTTCAGCTAAAATACTAAGATTTTCACACTTTTAAATAGAATTTCTACTGCAATTGAAATTTATGGGAAAAGTAAGCAAAATTTTATGATTTTCTTTTAGGAAGCTTACTCACAGGTATATTTTATTTAAAAAAATAGTTTTCAGAAAATCCTTGAAAATGCCTTAAATCGTCAAAAAATGCAATAAAATCAAGTTTTATAGAATTTTTTAATATTTATAAATTATTTACATATTTTTAAAAAATCCCATTAAAAATCTATAAAAATCAATATTTTTATAGAATATTTCATATTATTTTCGAAAAATACATGAAACTTTAAAAAGCTCAGAGAAATGTGCTAAAATCGCATTTTATGGCATATTTCGACGTTTTAGAGCGGTTTGATGCTTTTCTGACAAAACTCATTTTTTAGCTAAAATACTTAGATTTTCACACTTTTAAATAGAATTTCTACTGCAATTGAAATTTATGGGAAAAGTAAGCAAAATTTTATAATTTTCTTTTAGGAAGCTTACTCATAGGTATATGTTATCTAAAAAAATAGTTTTTCAGAAAATCCGTGAAAATGCATTGAATCGTCAAAAAAATTTTGAATATTTATTAATTATTTAAATATTTTTAAAAAATCCCATTAAAAATCTATAAAAATCAATATTATTATAGAATATTTCAAAATTTTTCAAAATAATAAAATTTAAAAAAAGCTAAAAAATGTGCAAAATCTATTTTTGCATTTTTTGGGTTTTTTCCGGTTTTTTAAAAAAAGGTTTTCCAAAAAAACCCCTTTTTTTAAAAGTAAAATATTTTTTTTAAGAATTTTACACTTTTAAATAAATTTATTAATTGAAATTTATGGAAAAGGGGAAAAAATTTTATGTTTTTTTTGGAAAGTTTCCCAAAGTATATTTTATCAAAAAAATTTTTCAAAAACCCTTAAAATCTTAAATGCAAAAAACAAAAATAATTTTAAAAGATTTTTAATTTTTAAATTTATTTCATTTTTTAAAAATCCTTTAAAAATCTATAAAAATCAATTTTTTTAAAATATTTATATTTTTTAAAAAACAAAAACTTTAAAAAAGCTCAAAAAAAGGCAAAATCGTTTTTTGCATAAAACTTTTGGGGGTTTGGGGTTTTTTTTAAAAAACTCTTTTTGCAAAATATAAATTTTCCCTTTTAAAAAATTTATCATTAAAATTTTGGGAAAAAAAAAAAATTTTTTAATTTTTTTTTGGAAGCTTTTATAGGTATTTTTAAAAAAATTTTTTTCGAAAATCCTTAAAATCCTTTTGCCCAAAAATGCAAAAAATAACGTTTTTTTTTTAAATTTTTTAAATTTATTTTTTTTAAAAACCCCTTAAAAAAATCTATAAAAATAATTTTTTTTTTAGAATATTTATTTTTTTTCAAAAAAAAAAACTTTCCAAAAAACTTTTTTAAAAAATTTTTTAAAATAAGCTAAAATACTTACATTTTCACACTTTTAAATAAATTTTCTACAATTGAAATTTATGGGAAAAAAACAAAATTTTATGATTTTCTTTTAGGAACTTACTATAGGTATATTTTACCTAAAAAATTTTTCAGAAAATCCTTGAAAATGCCTTAATTTCAAAAATGCAATAAAATAAGTTTTATAAATTAATTACATATTTTTAAAAATCCCTTTAAAAAATCTAAAAAAATCAATTTTTTTATAGAATATTTCATATTATTTTCGAAAATACATGAAACATTAAAAGTCAGAAAAATTGTAAAATCGATTTTTTGCATTTTCGACTTTTAGAGGGTTTGATCTTTTCGGAAAAACTCATTTTTAGCTAAAATTTTTACTTTTTTACATTTTTAAATAAAATTTCTAATTAATTTTAAAATAAGAAAAAAATTTTATGATTTTCGGGCTTACCAAGATATTTTATCAAAAAAAAAATTTTTTTCCGAAAACCTTTGAAAATCCTTAAATCGTAAAAAATAAAAAAATTTTTATAGCTTTTTTTAAATTTTTAAATTTTTTAAATTTTTTTTAAAAAATCTTTTAAAAAATCTAAAAAACAATTTTTTTATAGAATATTATATTATTTTAAAAAAATACATAAAATTAAAAAGCTCAAAAATGTGCAAAAATGTTTTTTGCATATTTGCTTTTTAAAAATTTTGCTTTTCGAAAACTCTTTTTTATAAAAAAATTTTCAATTTTTTAAAAAAATTTTCTCCCAAATTTTTAAAAAAAAAAAAAATTTTTATTTTCTTTTGGAAAAACTTTTTTAATTTATATTTTATCAAAAAAAAATTTTCAAAAATCCTAAAATTTTAAACGAAAAAAATGCAAAAAATCAAGTTTTATAGCTTTTTTTAATATTTTTAATTATTTAATATTTTTTTAAAAAATCTAAAAAAACAATATTTTTATAGAATATTTCATATTATTTTCGAAAAATAAAAATTTTTAAAAAGCTAAAAAAAGGAAAATCGATTTTATATTTTTATTTTTAAGCGTTTTGATGTTTTTGAAAAAACTCTTTTTAGCTAAAATCTTTTTTCACCTTTTAAATTTAATTTCTCAATTGTTTTAGGGAAAAATAAAAAAATTTTTTATGTTTTTTTTGGGAAGCTTCCTTTTGGAATTTTATCAAAAATTTTTTTTCGAAAACCTTAAAAAAAAATCGTCAAAAAGGGAAATAAAATAGTTTTATAGTTTTTTTAAATTTTTAATTTTTTAAATTTTTTAAAAATCCCTTAAAATCTATAAAAATCAATATTTTTATAGAATATTTCATATTATTTTCGAAAATACATGAAACATTAAAAGCTCAGAAAATGTGCTAAAATCGTATTTTATGGCATATTTCGACGTTTTAGAGCGGTTTGAGTGCTTTTCTGACAAAACTCATTTTTTAGCTAAAATACTTACATTTTCACACTTTTAAATAGAATTTCTACTGCAATTGAAATTTATGGGAAAAGTAAGCAAAATTTTATGATTTTCTTTTAGGAAGCTTACTCATAGGTATATTTTATCTAAAAAAATAGTTTTCAGAAAATCCTTGAAAATGCTTAATCGTCAAAAATGCAATAAAATAAGTTTTATAGCATTTTTGAATATTTATTAATTATTTACATATTTTTAAAAAATCCCATTAAAAATCTATAAAAATCAATATTTTTATAGAATATTTCATATTATTTTCGAAATATACATGAAACATTAAAAGCTCAGAAAAATGTGCTAAAATCGTATTTTATTGCATATTTCGACGTTTTAGAGCGGTTTGAGTGCTTTTCTGCAAAACTCATTTTTAGCTAAAATACTTAGATTTTCACACTTTTAAATAGAATTTCTACTGCAATTGAAATTTATGGGAAAAGTAAGCAAAATTTTATGATTTTCTTTTAGGAAGCTTACTCATAGGTATATTTTATCAAAAAAATAGTTTTTCAGAAAATCCTTGAAAATGCACTTAATCGTCAAAAAATGCAATAAAATAAGTTTTATAGCATTTTTAATATTTATAATTATTTACATATTTTTAAAAATCCCATTAAAAATCTATAAAAATCAATATTTTTATAGAATATTTCATATTATTTTCAAAAATACATGAAACATTAAAAAGCTCAGAAAAATGTGCTAAAATCGTATTTTATTGCATATTTCGACGTTTTAGAGCGGTTTGAGTGCTTTTCTGGCAAAACTCATTTTCAGCTAAAATACTTAGATTTTCACACTTTTAAATAGAATTTCACTGCAATTGAAATTTATGGGAAAAGTAAGCAAAATTTTATGATTTTCTTTAGGAAGCTTACTCATAGGTATATTTTATCTAAAAATAGTTTTTCAGAAAATCCTTGAAAATGCCTTAATCGTAAAAATGCAATAAAATAAGTTTTATAGCATTTTTAATATTTATTAATTATTTACATATTTTAAAAATCCCATTAAAAATCTATAAAATCAATATTTTTATAGAATATTTCATATTATTTTCGAAAAATACATGAAACATTAAAAGCTCAGAAAATGTGCTAAAATCGATTTTATTGCATATTTCGACGTTTTAGAGCGGTTTGATGCTTTTCTGACAAAACTCATTTTTAGCTAAAATACTTAATTTTCACACTTTAAATAGAATTTCTACTGCAATTGAAATTTATGGAAAAGTAAGCAAAATTTTATATTTTCTTTTAGGAAGCTTACTCATAGGTATATTTTATCTAAAAATAGTTTTCACAAAATCCTTAAAATGCCTTAATCGTCAAAAATGCAATAAAATCAAGTTTTATAGCATTTTTAATATTTATTAATTATTTAAATATTTTTAAAAATCCCTTAAAAATCTTAAAAATCAATATTTTATAGAATATTTCATATTATTCGAAAATACATGAAACATTAAAAAGCTGAGAAAAGTGCTAAAATCGTATTTTATTGCATATTTCGACGTTTAGAGCGGTTTGAGTGCTTTTCTGGCAAAACTCATTTTCAGCTAAAATACTTAGATTTTCACACTTTTAAATAGAATTTCTACTGCAATTGAAATTTATGGGAAAAGTAAGCAAAATTTTATGATTTTCTTTTAGGAAGCTTACTCATTTTATATTTTATCTAAAAATAGTTTTCAAAAATCTTGAAAATGCCTTAATCGTCAAAAATGCAATAAAATCAAGTTTTATAGCATTTTTAATATTTATTAATTATTTACTTTTTAAAAATCCATTAAAAATCTATAAAATCAATATTTTTATAGAATATTTCATATTATTTTCGAAAAATACATGAAACATTAAAAGCTCAGAAAAATGTGCTAAAATCGTATTTTATTGCATATTTCGACGTTTTAGAGCGGTTTGAGTGCTTTTCTGGCAAAACTCATTTTTAGCTAAAATACTTAGATTTTCACACTTTTAAATAGAATTTCTACTGCAATTGAAATTTATGGAAAAGTAAGCAAATTTATGATTTTCTTTAGGAAGCTTACTCATAGGTATATTTTATCTAAAAATAGTTTTCAGAAAATCCTTGAAAATGCCTTAAATCGTCAAAAATGCAATAAAATCAAGTTTTATAGCATTTTTTAATATTTATAATTATTTACATATTTTTAAAAATCCATTAAAAATCTATAAAATCAATATTTTATAGAATATTTCATATTATTTTCAAAATACATGAAACATTAAAAAGCTCAGAAAAATGTGCTAAAATCGTATTTTATTGCATATTTCGACGTTTTAGAGCGTTTGATGCTTTTCTGCAAAACTCATTTTTAGCTAAAATACTAGATTTTCACACTTTTAAATAGAATTTCTACTGCAATTGAAATTTATGGGAAAAGTAAGCAAAATTTTATGATTTTCTTTTAGGAAGCTTACTCATAGTATATTTTATCTAAAAATAGTTTTCAAAAATCCTTGAAAATGCCTTAAATCGTCAAAAATGCAATAAAATCAAGTTTTATAGCATTTTTAATATTTATTAATTATTTACATTTTTTAAAAATCCATTAAAAATCTATAAAATCAATATTTTTATAGAATATTTCATATTATTTTCGAAAATACATGAAACATTAAAAAGCTAGAAAATGTGCTAAAATCGATTTTATTGCATATTTCGACGTTTTAAAGCGGTTTGAGTGCTTTTCTGGCAAAACTCATTTTCAGCTAAAATACTAAGATTTTCACACTTTTAAATAGAATTTCTATGCAATTGAAATTTATGGGAAAAGTAAGCAAAATTTTATGATTTTCTTTTAGGAAGCTTACTCAAGGTATATTTTATCTAAAAATAATTTTCAGAAAATCCTTGAAAATGCCTTAATCTCAAAAATGCAATAAAATCAAGTTTTATAGCATTTTAATATTTATTAATTATTTACATATTTTTAAAAATCCATTAAAAATCTATAAAAACAATATTTTATAGAATATTTCATATTATTTTCGAAAAATACATGAAACTTAAAAGCTCAGAAAATGTGCTAAAATCGATTTTATGCATATTTCGACGTTTTAGAGCGTTTGATGCTTTTCTGGCAAAACTCATTTTTAGCTAAAATACTTAGATTTTCACACTTTTAAATATTTCTGAATTGAAATTTATGGAATAAGCAATAAATATTTTTTATATGTTTTTCAAAAAAATTTTTAAAATTCAAATCTTTGATGTAAATGTAAAATAATGTATAGCATTTAATATTAATTATTTAATATTTTAAATCATTAAAATATAAAATCAATATTTTAGAATATTTCATATTATTTTCATACATGAAACATTAAAAGTAGAAAGAAAATTTTCATTGAGTTTAGGTTTTCAAAACTCATTAAATCTAATTTTCACTTAAAAATTCTCATGAAATTATAAATTATGATTTCTTGAGCTTAATATATATTTATAAATAGTTTCAACTTAAGCTATAAAAATGCAATTAAGTTTATAATTTTAATTATTATTTTAATTTTAAATCATTAAAATTATAAACATATTTTTATAGAAATTTCATATTTTGAAATTAATATCAGAACTAATCTTTTTCTTTATTAACGTGATGTTTGAAACTTTAGCTTACTAGATTCTAATTTTAGAATATGAAA
>WNWK01051914.1:0-12336 GCA_009830355.1 Cherax destructor | reverse complement strand
AATTCCATTCACGATCAGAGGGGGGAGGGGCCCTTTGTGGCAGGGGACGGGGGGGAGCAGGAGGAGGGGGGGAGGGGGGCCAGCACATGGTTGGGGGGGTGCCGTGTGGCCCTTTTTGCCCACACCACGCCATGTGGTCCAGGCATCGTCCCCCCCAACCCACTGCTTCCCCCCCCCCCAAAACATACTCTCCTTCATTATCACTATCACGTCAGGGGGGGGGGGTTGGGGGAACGTGACCTTAAAGACCCGCCCCCTGACTGCATATGGCACACTCCTGCCGGAGGTTATGCCCCCCAAAAAGTACGTTTCACTGGGGAATAATGATAATCACTGTCACTGGGCAAAGGGGGTTTTGGGGATAAAATCGATTTCATCATTGTCCTTATATCACCTTCACTATCGTCATCACCAAAAAAAATGGAAAATGAAAATTTTCCCTTTTTTGGGGAGCCCCCTTTTGGGGGTAGCAACACTAGCAACCCCAGAGGTGCTGGGCGGGTCTGGGCCACACTGGCCACACCAGAGGGGGCTGGGGGTCTGGTATGGCCACACGGGCCCACACTGGTCACCCCAGAGGTGATGGGCTGAGGGTCATCTGGGTTGTCATCAATATTTTAAAAAAATTTCCCCCGATTATTAGTTTTTTACCCCCTGTCTAATTCACAAATTTTTCCCCGGTTCCGTTTTTTTTTCCCCGGGAATAAAGGGGGGTTAATACGAGGGGGCATGAGTGAATCACGGGGTTTGCCATGATGTTGCCCCAAGATGGGCTGAAAATAACTGGGGCTACCTTGGGGCCCCCTGGCGTCCCGTTTTTCATACTGCGCACACTGGGGGGCAGACCCTTCTCTCATATCTAGGCGACTCAAACCTATCGAAAAAAAATTTTTGAATGAATGAAAAAAAAAACAGTTCCCCTTTTTTGGGGGGCAAAGCACCGTGAACGTATATCTACATGTGGACAGTTTAAGGGGAAATTTGGGTGTTTTTAAGAGTTAATTTGGGCAGGGGCCCCTATTTTTTTTTGGGGGCAGTGTACTATTTATGCAGTGCTGGGAAATTTTTTTTTTTTTTATTGAAATACCCATATTGTTTTTTTTTAAAAAACTTTTTTTTAAATAGTGTAATAAAAAAAAGAAAACTAATATTGAAACTCACTTATTTTATGACTTTTTCTAAATTTCATCTGTTTACCGCTCTCATAATTTTTTTTTTTTTGATATTCCCCCCGGGGCCTGTAAAAAAATTTACTTTTGCTCCTTTCCATGGATCAAACCTGAATATGTCCCTTTCCCTTTTTCCCCCGGGGTGAATGCCCCCCTTTTAGGTTTAATGCCCCCCGGGGGGTGTGTTAATAATAATTCCCCCTTTGGAAAAAAGCCGGTCATAACTTTAGGACGTCAAATGTAATCAGCTAAATTTTTCCCGGGGGAAAATATACTAGGGGAAAAATCGTTTACCTCTCTTTCCCTTTTTTCCCAAATTTTCTTTGTTTTTTTTCTTAATAGTTCTTGTTCTTATTGTTTTTTTCCCTTTTATACCCCAAAAGGGAAAGTGGAATAAGAATTTTTCCCCCGTAAGCCATGCTGTTTTAAAAATAAAATTTAAAAAGCCGGAACAAGGGGTTTGAAACCCCTTTTCCCCCCATAGATTTACTAAAAAAAAAAAAAAGAAAATTGTCAAAGTGGGATGTTTGAATGTGCGTGGATGTTGGGGCAAATGATAAAAAAAGATGATTGTAGATGTTATGAATGAAAAGAAGCTGGATGTCCCGGTTTTAAAAGGGGGGACAAAGATGAAGGGGAGTGGGGGTTTTTACGGGGGGGAAATAAAGGGGGTTGGGGGGGGTTTCAAATAGAGTTAGAGCTAAAGAAGGGGGTGGGAATAATGTTGAATAATGAGTTATGGCAGGAAAAAAAATATAAATGTATAAATTCAAGGATTATGGGAGTAAAAAAAAGGGTTTGGGGTGTAAAAAAATGGGTTAGAGTAAGTGTTTATCCCCCCAAAAGAGAGAAGTTTAGGGGGGGAGAAAAAATTTTTAGAAATGTTGGTGAGTGTGGGGATTTTGAACCAAGTGAGAGAGTAATTGTGGTTGGGGATCTTTTATTTTATTTCATTGCGGGGGCATGGGTATCGGAAGTTACAATGTAAATTGAGTGAAGGGGGAAAAGACATCCCCCCTTTTGGGGTTGGGGGCAGTTTTTTGCCCTTTAAAAAAAATATGTACTTAATATTAGAAAATTTTTGGAGTTTATTCTAGTTAAAAATTATTTTCAAAATTACAATATGATGAAATTTTACTTTTTAAAAAATTTTTATATAATGATATTAGATCTTAGATTGTTACGGGGGTTAAGATTCTTGAATGATAATATGGAATTAGATTATCTTAAGGAAAATAACATTTTTTTTTCCCCCATCACAGATTCCATGGGTGAATACGGGGAGGGGGGGAAATGAAAAAAGGGTAAGGGGGGGGGTTGGGGTACATAATAGCGTATTTTAAAAAATATCCTACTGTGAAAATTTTTTTAAAATTTTGTATATGGTTTGGGAATTTTAAGGCTACTGCGGTGGATTCCTGAATTTTTTTCCTCGGGATTTTGGGAGGGGTTGTCCCTTTAAATGTTATTTAAAAAGGGAACTTTGGGCTTTTTTTAAACTGTATAAGTAGGTTTTGTGTTTGAGAAAAGGCTTGTTGGTGTTTTCCCATTGTTATTTTCTGAAATTCGGCATTAAAGGTTTTAGTATAACTGGGTTTGGGTGAAAAAAATATGTTTTTGTCTTTTCAAAAAAAGGGGGTTTTAGTAGGTGTGTTTTGGAAGTCATTTATGTAAATGAGGAATAGGGGGCCCCCGGACATTCCGGGGGCCCCATTTAATTGGGTTTTGTGGAAAGTTTGGCCCATTTTGTACACGTATTCTTCTTTGGTGAGGATGATTTTGGTAGTTGGTGGGTGCCCCCCAAACCCTAGTGTGCTAATTTTTAAAAACAGTAAATCATTCTGAAAAAGCCAAAGGGGATCAAGAAAAAATTCCCCCTGGGGGGTTTTTTTTTTAAGTGCTGTATATATTAATCCCAAAATGGCGGTGTTTGTGCCTTTTTGTCCTGAATCCAAAAAATTACAGGGTTTAAATTTGGGAAAGGGAGGAAAGATTTTTATGAATTAATTTTTTAAAATTTTAAAAGAAATTTTAAAATTTGGAAAAATTGGGGTATATTAATTAGGCTGTTTTGATCACCTCCTTTTTGGGGGGGGACCTTTTCTATTTTAGAATTGATGGAAAGGAGAGGGGTTTAATGGATTTAAAATAATTTTTTTTTTAATTTTGGGACAAAACCTTGAAGCTTTTTTTTCATTTGGTAGGTTTTATGTCTCCTCCTTTTTTTAAGGGTTTTTTTTATGGCGAGGAAAATTTAATTGGGGGTTTGTAAAAGCGAAAAAAGGGAAAAAGGGGAGGTAGTCTGTTGGCGGGTGGGGTTTAGCTTTTGGGGTTTTTCTTTTTGATTCTTTCCTATGGGGGAGAAGAAAAACATTAAAACTGTTTTTGGGGTCATGGTTTAGGTAGGGGTTCATCCTCTTGATAATTTGGGGGGTGTTGTTTTTGCTATCCCCTTTTTTTTCCAGAATTAAAATAAAATCTTCCAGGTCTTTTTTTTATTCACCTTTTTTTCGGGTCTTTCCCCATAATACCAATTTTTTTTTTCCTTTCAGGCTGGTAAGGGTTGATGATATTTTTTTTTTCTGGTTATTAGCCCCCTTTTGTATTTTTTTCATATTGGTGCCTTTTGGTTAAAAGGGTTTAAGGATGCGGGGTGTTCCAGGTTGTTAATCTCTTATTAACTGTTTAATTTTTTGGGGGAAGTTTGTTTAGAGGTGGTGGGGGTTTTTTAGAAAAATTTTTTTGCATTCTTTTGTATCTGTATATGTTTCTAACCAAAATTTATCAATTTTCCCCAGCGTTTTAAATTTTAAGCTGACTCATTAGTTTTTAAGGTAACTTTTGTAATATCTAGGGGGAATTTACCCGATTAGTTATGAGAAAGGTCAAAGGTCTGTGGTGTTTCTATGATGCCTGATTTTAGAAACTATAATATTAGTTTAGATGTGGTCTAGTAATGAGGTCAGTCTGGAGGTTCTTGTGGTTTTGATATTGTTGGTAAACCAAAAAATTGCTGTGTTTGTGAATTCTGTTACTTGTGGGTCCTGGTCATGTAGGAGATTTATATTGAAGTCTCCGGGGCAGCAAAGGGTCTTTTTTGTGTGCATCAGTTATTAGGTTACGGGTTTTTATTTTAAAAAGGTAATTTTACTGGGTAATCTTAGATTTTATCATTTTGGGGGTTTTTCAGGTCTTTTTTTAAATTTAGCTATAATATTTTTCCATGCTCATCCTTTTCAAGAGTTATTTTTTCTTTCCCTTTATCTGAGTAAATATACTATTCCACCCCCCGCTGATCTGCCCCACATTGTGAATGGCTGTGTAACCGGGGAAATGGCATAACATCTGTAGTATCGGTTTAAGGGGTTTTCAGTGGTGTGATGATTGGTTTTGGGGCTGGAGGATTGGAAATTGTGGGGCATCAATTGTTTTTCAAAAAATCTAACATTTTAATTGAAAAATAGTTATTTATTTTGGTCTGAGTAATGTCTTTTTTGACCCTGTGAAATTACAGTTGCTGTTGGAATCATGTAATTTTTTTTAATAGGTTTATCAGGATCAATTCCGTAATCATAAGATTTGAGGGAAATTTATAACTAGCCCTGAGAAGAAAGATAATACTAAACTTAATAATAGGGAACTAGAATAAATGTTGAATTTTGATTTTAAAAATTTTTTTAAAAGGGTTTTGAGTCAGGGGATTTAAAGTTCTTGGCGGGGTTTTCCTTTAGTAAATTTTAAAAACAAATTAATTAACTATGGTAGTTTACAAAAAACTGGGAATAAAGGAGTTTGGAAAAAAATAAAAAAAATAAAAAATAAATTTTTTCCTGAGTTCCCCTTTTAATTTTATAAAAAAAATTAAAAAAGAATGTGGCAGTTAGTTTTTTTTTTTTTAAAAAAAAATCTGGGGAATATAATAGTAAACAATGAGGGTTAACATTTTGGAAATAAAAAATAAATAAAAGAGTAAAACACTTTAGCACCAAAAAAAGCCCCTTAAAGATTAACATTTTGGGGGGAAAAATAGTAAATAAAAAAAAGAAAAACCCTTTAAAACCCAGAATTAGCATTGAAAAGGAATTATTGGATGAAAGGCAGTACTAGGTATTGATTTGCGGGGAAATTTAAAAAGAATATATAAATGGGGTTAAATTAAAGGGCAGATAGTAAAAAGATATAAAATTAACTTAGAAGCAAAAAATTTTATTTATATTATAAAGTTGAAGCAAGTAATAGCATAAAAAAATAATAGGGATGAGGGTTTTTGGAATGGGAAAAGTTAGTACAAAAAAAATTTTAAAGGAAAATTTAAATACACACACGTTTTTTATGTTTGAGGACCAAAGGTTTTAACGTAAGGTTTTAAGTCATTTTTTTTAAAAAGGGAATTGGTGAGATCAGTTGTTTGTATAGAAAATTGCTTTTAATTTTTGAAAATTTTGAACTATATTTTTTCCCCTCACCAAAGAAGGTTTTTTTTTTCCCGGGTTTAAGTTTTTAGCTTTTTAAACCCAAAAAGGTTTTTTGTTTCCTGGTTAGGGACCTGATTTTACCCACATTTCAAATTTGATTTTAAAAATTTTTTTTTTTTGATCAAAGAATGAAGTCTGATCATTAAAGGTGGTACCTGATTTTTAAGTTTTTAAAGGGGAGGAGGTCTTTTTTAAAAAGAAACAAAATAAAAAGAATCATTTTTCCCCCAAAAATTTTAAAAAATAAATTTAATCCTTTAAACTTCCAAAAAAGTTAAATAAAAATTTTTTTAGGGGTTTTTTTTAAAAATAATTAATAAAGAAACATTTAAATAAATAAATAAATTTTACAAAACATTACTTACATTTATTAAAGTTGTTTATGTGTGGAGGAAAGGGGGGGGGGGGGAAGGGGAGTAGTTAGTGTTTGGGAAGGGGGAAACCCCCCATTAAACTGCAGGGTAAATCCCTGGGGGGTTCTTTCCCCTTTTTTTTGAATTCCCCGGAAACTTGAAGTCACTTTTCCTCTTTTTTTCAACAAAAATTTTCCCGGGGAGATCTGTTCCTTTTTAAAACATCCCTGAATGGGCACCCCGGGGGCATTGACAGGTTGCCAACGGCCTGCAACAGCATTTAGGGGGGTATTCATTTCCAAAATTTTTCAATCCTCCATTTACAATTCCTAATCTTTTAAAAAAGGACATTCTTCCATTTTTGTTCCCCTCCTCCCCTCCCTGAAATTCCCCACCTCCCCCTTTCTTTTCCGGGTTGCTCTTTTTAGAATTTCATTTTTAGTCTTCCCCTTTGCCCCCACCAACTGCCACATCCCCACCACTCACCTCTAACCCCAAAGATTCCCCCCCCCCCAAAAATTTTTTAAAAGGCCCGGCTCACCCCTCAGGTTCAGGCTCAGCCCCAAACCTAAAAAACCCCCCTAGGGCACAGTCTCCACAATTTTCTCCCGGCAGAGTTCAAAGTCCCGGTAGTCACCCTCCCAAACCACCTTAATGTACAAAAAGCACATATGGAAATGGGTTTTTTCCAAAATTTTTTAGGTTATGTTCATGTTGGTCACATCAAACACTTTGAAACATTGCTTTGGTATGAGTTTTTTTAAAATTGGAAATATGCTGGTCCCTGGGGGGGAGGAAGGAGTGGGTTTTTGGGGGAAAAACTTACCCCTTTTATGAATTTAAACTCTCCACAATTTTTTTTACCAAGTTTGGGGATGACAAGGGGGCATTGTCCATTTTCAGGGGGCATTTAAATGGCAAATTATTGTCCCAAAAGATATTTCTTCCCTGGGGCAAACCTTCATTGAACCCAATCTAAGAAAATGCCCTTTTTGTGACCCAAGTTTTTTTGTTAGACTTCCACATCACAAAAGTTAGATTTGTTGACACCGCATCTGCCAAACACTGATTTTCAAAAAGATACACTGTAAAGGCTTCATTTTTGCAATAAACCACTTGCATTGGCACAAAGCATCAACGGGGCCTTTCCTTTCTTATAGGTTTAAATGTCCTGGCTGTTTTTCCTCCTGAGTAATGTAGGTCCTGTTGGGCATTTTTTTCCCAAAAAACGGGCCTTTTCACAAATTAAACACTTGTTGGGGGGGAAATTTGTTCAGCCCTAGGTACTCCTGGAATTCAGGAACATATTTTCAGCCGCATTTTTGTCGGGAAACTGGCTGCGTCACCATCCCCTTCACAACACTATGTATGCCAGTACTTTCCTTAAATTCTTGAAACCAGCCTCTGCTGGCTTTAAATTCGCTCTACTTCACTCGGCAGGCATTTTTTAAGGGGATCATCATGAAAATGCCTTGCTTTTCACATATTATTCCCTCCCAAACAGTATTCCTGCTAACTGCTTCTTGATCCACACCAACAACAACCTTTCCACATTTTCCACCACTTGTGGTCTCTGTTTTGTGATCACAGATGCACCTTTGCAACAACAGCTTCCTATTTTATTTAAATATTTCTATCCACAATGGTAGCGAAAGGTAGAATAGGTTTACCATACAGCCTGGCCAGCTCACTGATACGCACTCCACTTTCATATTTTTCATTATCTCCTTCTTCACTTCTATCGTACATATATTTTGTTCCCCTTGCCACAGGCTTAGCACTAGATCTTTCCTTGACCCATGGTAGCTTATTTAGCAGTTGCAAGCACTAAAACAGTGGAATAATGACAATATACTGGTATAATGCGTGGGTGTGGGTGGGTGGTCGCTTTTCGCTGAAACATACCATTTTTTTAGTGGCGTTGGCGCCAGCGGACAGGTCCGGTAATGCGGTAACCGAAGCAAACACGAAACCACAAAAAATTTACGTTATAAATATCGGTTACCGAAAAAAACGTAGGATAAATCGAAACCGGGTACCACTGTACTTCCGATGTAATCTTTCAAGGTTTTGGATCTTGATCTCGAGGTTAGTTAGCTTGATTCATATTTCACTAGTTTTGTTTTTATGTCTTTGTTTTCAGCTTCAAGGGCAAAGATGTATTCCCAATAGTATCAGGAGTAGTCATACCTGGGGGCCCGAAGGAATCTCTGGTGGGGTTGGTGGGGGAGGCGGGCCCTGGGGGGGGATGTTTTGTTCCCCCGGGTCCGGGGGTGTGGGGGTTGTTGATGACCGGGTTTTGTTTTTAGACATGTTGTGTTTAAAGTCCTTGGTTGGTTTTTGGTACTGTTGTTTTCCTTTTTCCCCTATAGTATCACGGAAGCTATGGAGGAGGCTTTATTTCCTTTTGTTGGGGGGCGTTCGTCGGCAGCGGGGGGTTTTGGGTTTGCAGGGCTGTTTCCTTTTGATCTTCAATTTTTTAATTTTGGGAATTTTACTTGGTCATTTTGTGACACGGGGTTTGCAGTTTATTCAATTTGGGCCATCCCTTTTATGAGCGCTGATTTTTTTTGGGGAATAAGGGTCAGGATGTGCACATGGGCAGTTATTATAATTATTACCATGTAAAGTTTAAGTAATGTACCTAGACATTGCATGAATGAATCACACAAAATTTGAAGAAAATACAAGTTAGAACTTTTTTTTTTTTTGGGGGCGGGGTTCCAGCAAGAGACTAATGGTGCTCCTTCATCTTGAGTCAGCCAGAGCTGGCCGTCATTTAACAATGTCTCACAGTTAAACAATTTAATCAACTTATCAGCCGTTTATCCTCTCCCGGCTGGATGTTCAGATTACCCTTTGGGAGTATGCTTAAAGCTCTCAAGGTATGATAATCTTATGGCATTTTATCCATTAAATCAAACTATTGCATACAGAAATTTGCTATTCAGAAATTTTTTATTTAACATTTAAAATTACAGTACAGTATATGTATTAAATAATTTTACAAACCTTAAAAAGGCACAGATCATACAAAAATTTCACTGAACCCAAATTTCCCCACTGTGCTGTTTTGTTATTTTCAGCAAAGTTCTAATACAGGGGGCCCCCGTTTTACGCGATTTGCTTCACGGCATTTCACTAATGCAGCTTCTTTCAATTATCCCCCTCTTCATTTATACAGTGACCCCCCGGTTTCCCCGTGATTAACCGCCCAGGGCTTAATGAACACCGAATAAACGAACCCAATCATTTTCCCCATAAGAAATAAGGGAAATAAAATTAACCCTTCCAGAACCCAAAAGTATTAAAAAAAAATATTTTTGTACAACATATAGAAAAATTACACACAAAAATGAGAAATAAAGAAAAATAGTACAAAAATTTCACTCATTTTTGAAGAGTTGTTGATGTGGAAGCGGGGGAAGGGGGGGGATGAAGTTTTTTCATTGTTTGAAAGGGGAAAACCCCTTTTATAAAGACATCAGGTAACAAGTCCTTTCATTCCTGCACACTCCCTGCATGCCGCAGCGGTGGAAACAATAGCACACTGACGCTGAATGGAGTGCCCGGGCCCCCCAGGCCACGTGTACGCATCCGGGGGTGAATCATGAACTCCAGCGGATTCGTTAACACCGAGCCAAAATTTTTTTGAAAAAATTAACGAACACCAATTTTAAGAACCCAACGCTAACGAACACTGGGGGTTGACTGTTCAGAAATCCTGCAATAAATATATTCAACCACTATAAGCTAATGATGAAAAAATTTAAGGAAGTAATGTGTGTCTGTAAATATATTTTTAGGCCTTGCTCTATTGCTCATTAATAATGATATTTAAACATGTTATCAGGCTTTTATATGCATTTGAAAGTGATAAAAAGGTATGTTTCATTTGACAGTTTTTTGCTTTACAGTAGTAGCCTGGAACCTGCTGTTGGGTCCTCCTGTACATTTTGAAGGCATTATCATATTCTTTACTTATTCTCTTAAAATTATGATGAAATGGCAATGTGGAAACCATACTGATTTTTGAAAGGGCTAAACTTTTGAATTGTTCAGCCTGTCATTAGAGAATGAAATTCTTGAATTTTATGCTAGGTGTCATAAATATGCACATGCGTAAGTACCCATTAGCAGACTATTTGGTAAAAGTTTTGAAAGTCCCAAACTTTTTTTTGCATGATGGTCCCCCTTTGCCACACTGGCTAAGCCATAACATTATTAAGTTCCCATGGCATAGATAAGTTCACTACCCCCAAACTCTCAAGTGCTATTAAACTTTTCTATCCTCCATATTTCAGCCTTATTAGTCCCTGGAGGTGAAAGGGAGTGTATTAAGAGGAAGAAAAACCCATGAAACACTAGGTTAAGTGAGCAAGACATACATATATCAGTATTTTTTTTAGAACAATGTACGGTGAATTCTCAAATTTTGGGATGAGTTTGTGCGTGCATATATGTGATGCCCATTGACATAACACTCTTTTTTGGGGAAAAGTACAAAATTCAAATTCACACATTTATTTGGGATTTCAACTCTTTAAATAGCAAGATAGAATTCAACTTATAAAAAAAAGATTTTAATCACAGGCCAATTAAGTAAATTGCTGTTATTTTCTGCTTGCAGTCAGCTATGGGTTCTTGACAGCCCTTCTATTTTGTGATGTTCCTCTTTAACAAGACAAGGTGGAGCACTTGCTCATGCACCCAGATTCATTTAGCCTCAAACCCCCTACACAGGTTCAATAAGATTTGTAACATCTGTTGCTCACTCTCCTGGATAGTAAGAGCTTGACCCACTGGACTGCCATGACATCCTGTCCCACACATGTGGTTTCCCTCGGGTTAATGACATGCGGGTCATCACCAGGGCCCGTAGTTAGACTGGTAGGGCCCTTTTGGTCATCAAAACCCCAACAACAAGCTGCCATACAGTAGTAATTCCAGTTTTTTTAAGTTTTAATAAAAATTGTTTTTTTTATGCCCAAAAAACAGGGGGCTATGACTTAGGTATTTTTTTTTTGTGTATGGCAACCATGGCTGGGAAATACACTGGTTGCAACCCCTTGCTTTGGCTAAAAAAGCCACCCCTCCATTTAAAAAAAGCTGTTGGCAATCATTTTCATCCCCTCTTACAGTGGACCTCGGTTAACGAACCCCCCAAATCGTGCAATTATGTGTAAATTTTGTAAGTTCTTGTGGAAGTGTATTTTGGGGGTCTGTGCTAACCTCGTAAATTTTTCCTTGGGGGATAAATTTTTCCAGTAAGGGCACTTAAGATTTGGAGTGAAGTTTTTAAAACCCCGGGGTCCACTGTATATATATAAAGGTAAGATGCAAAATGTAAAATATTTTGGAGATTATCAAGGTTTTGTTAGTTCTCTAATGATACAGTATTCAAATATTATTAATCAAATTGGCATTTACATATGTTTGTCACCAGGTTTCATATATTGAAATAATTAAAATTTTGGGTTTTTTTAAAATAGTATTGATTAATTTTACAGTTGAGGCAATACAAATCGAAGAATCTGGGAACTGAAATATTCCGGGTTTCAAGAGTAATTTTTCTAAAAGGGAAAAGGGTTTTTACTGAAACATTTTATTGTTCTTATTAGCTAGATTTTTTAACTGCCCAAAAGTTCATGTTTTCCTCTTTAGCCAGTTGCTGAGTGAATGAGTTCCTGTACATTACGTATTTTAGATTTTGCTTTTTAAAATTATGTGATAGAAAACTATAAAAAATGTATGAAAAACATGGAAATTTATTTAGGTATCACTGGCAGCAAGGTTTCTGCCCCTTGGGGAGGATATTTATATTGTCATAACCGACCATGCCTCATATTTCATATCACATGGTCTTGTTTACATTCAAAATTATGTTTCCAACACTCAGTTTTTCTCTTCCATCTCTTTAAAAGTTCCCTCATGTATTAGATCTTATAATTCATTCTCAAATGTATCTGTATCTTTCTATGTATCTGTGCCGTATTTAGAAAATATGTAGTATCTGTCTTGTGAGGGTCTGTTCTTTTCACATTGCCCCGGCTCTGGGGGGGATTTCTAGAGCTCTCAGGTTTCCCAATGCTGTCAAATAGTGTTGCTGGGAATGTGTTATCAAAGACAGAAGGCAGATCACAAGGCAAAAGAATAAACAGAGGGGAAAACTACTTGATCACCAGATCCTAAAACCCGATATCCATGCACTCACAATTTAAAAGATAAAAAATATTTGTGCTTCATAAAGCATCTCTCATCATAATTATATTAATATAGTCATGTCTAGGCATCAAGGGGTCTCCCCCCAAGGAATTAGTAAATTAATAATTTTTACCT
>WNWK01051913.1:0-12337 GCA_009830355.1 Cherax destructor | reverse complement strand
ACGATACGCTGTAACCAGGAGAGGAAGTCTGAGTAGAATTTTTCGTTTATGGAATAGCATAAAACGGAAAATGAAGAAAAAGAAAAAAAAAAAAACAGGTTCAGTCGGGAATAAAAAAACCTAACGGGAAGAGCAGGATGAAATGCTGGGAAAACTATCAAATACAATACTCACAGGGGGGCTCCAGACAATGGGGAAAGAAAGGGAAAAAAAAAGGGGGAAAAAAATTGAAAAGTGTTTCAAAAACCACGGGTTTTTTTTGGGAAAAATAAAACCTGGAAATTGAGGAAAGAAAAAAGAAATGGTGGCAGTTTGTAACCCAAGGAAAATAAGATAGAATATAAGAACAAAGATAAAATACCAAAAACATTAGAAAAAACATGAAGAAGCAAAGCTAAACCCCCAGTATTAATGGATTTCAACTAAAAGGAGAATGATTAATAAAATAAACCCCCCTGGAGGACCAGATTTGAAAGGATAATTATGGTAGAAGTGCCAGAAATGCCTAGCCATGCTAGGCATGTTGGCTCTTTTTGTAATTAGTATTCTATAATATGTAAATCACACATTGTAACCAATATCCCATATGTAAACCCCACATTGTAATCTTTACAAAGAAATAAACATTGTATTGTATTGTATAAGTAAGGGAAACATGTGAAGGAAACGACCAGAATGAAGGAAGGAGATGAGCCAGCGAGACCAGAATGATGGAAGGAGATGAGCCAGCAAGACCAGAATGAAGGAAGGGAGATGAGCCAGCAAGACCAGAATGAAGGGAGGAAATGAGCCAGCGAGACCAGAATGAAGGAAGGAAATGAGCCAGCAAGACCAGAATGAAGGAAGGGAGATGAGCCAGCGAGACCAGAATGAAGGGAGGAAATGAGCCAGCGAGACCAAAGAAAAAGGGAAATGAGCCAGCAAGACCAGAATGAAGGAAGGGAGATGAGCCAGCAAGACCAGAATGAAGGAAGGGAGATGAGCCAGCGAGACTACGTGATTTTCCACATACAATTATTACAGCTGAAATTCCTTGAAGATAAACATTTGGAACCAGGTTTGAGCCTTTGGTGGAAATTAGTAGCAGAAAATGTGACTATGGAAAGGACTAGGTTGGGTTGAAAATTTTTCCGATAAAGTGGAATGGGAACTGGAAGTGGAGACCAAAACTACATAGGAAAAGAAGAAGGTAATTAAAGTCCAAAGAGGCAAAGAAGAAATTTTAATCCAGCATGAAGAAAAGAAGGAACACAGTGAAAATGGGAGAAGGAAGATAGATTGGAATAAATATATAATAAATTAAACGACAGAAAACGGGAAGTGAAGGTAGAGCCAGAAATATATATCAAAGAAAAAGGAGAGACGCTGAAAATTAATTTGAAATCTGTTTAGCATCAAAAACCAAAGCAGAGCCAAGGTTAATCTACATAAGATTTATAAAAGAAAAACATAAGAAATAAAAGCAAATGTGGACTAGATGATAATATTGAAGAAAGAGGCAGAGTCACTGATGAAGAATAACAAGGGAGAATGTGAAAAGCTGAGAAAAAGATTCAAAGAGGTTTTTACAGAAGAAAGTTAACAGTTCCCAGAAAAAAAATAATAAATAATTATTAGAAAGCATCATCACAAAAAGTGATGAAATTATAAAATGAATTTGATGAAACAAGAGCAATGGGACCAGATAACACAGGTGCTGAGAGAAGAAACAAAGCCACTATGTGACCAAGAAGCAAAGGTACACAATCAGTCCTTCCGATCAAGACAAGAGATATAAAAACTGAAAAAAGGAGGCAAACGTTATTACCATATATAAAAAAATGCGGGACATACAAGAGCAACTGACCTACAGTATAGGCCGGTATCTTCAACAGGCAGACTGCCAAAGATTCTGAAGAAGGGAAGAAAATCCTTCACACAAAGTGAACATGGATTTTGATTTGGAAAATCCTGTCTTAAAAGTTTACCAGAGTTGTTTGATAGAGTCAAAGTGATTAACAAGAAATACAGGGTTTGGGGGATCCCATTCTTCATTACAGACAAGAATTTGAAACAGTAGCACACCTGAGAATAATTCAGACACTTAAGAAACAGGGTGGGTTAAATAGCAGTGTTGTAGTGGGTCAGGAAGTAACTAAATGAGAGAAAGAGAAATAATAAAGAATGAGTGTAACAATTGGGGTAACAATTAGCACCAGTACATTTCCTATTTTCTGTGGAACTCTTTCCATGCCACTGTTTATTATTATGTAATACTAGTGAGAAGAATGAGACGAGGAGAGGATAGCAATAAAGTACAGGAAGGCCTCATCAGACTTCAAATATAGTCAAATAAATCATGGAACGGGTGGGGTTCAAACCCTTATCAAAGGAGTTGTAAAACTCCCAGGCCAGTGCATTAATCATTAGGCCAGCTTTGCAATCGTGTTATTACGATTTTGTGATTCATAATATTCAGACAAGTTCATTTCGAATAAATGCGAAGTTATGCGAATTAGAGAAGACAAACTGAGAATAACGTAGCAACGAAAACCAAATCTGAGATAAAGTTGCTAATATGACCTCATCAGAAAGTCTGCGAGGAGCTGAACGAAAAATTTTGCTAGGTATTCTCAAAGGTTATCAAGACAATACATTGAAGAGTGCACCAACGAAAACTAAACATAATGCACACAACTGGAGTACTGGTGAAGAATCTACTGAAAGAAGTAGATAACACGAATTCACAGGGACCTGATAATATTTCTCCATCTATCACAGGACAACTGCCAGAGTTGTTAAGACAGATGAATTTCAGGTATTTAAGAAAGGGACGGACAGGTATGACTGACCTACAGGCCAGTATATCAGACAGGTGGCACTGAACTTATGGCCAGTGTCTCTGGTATGCATAGTATGCACTGAAAAAAAAAAACATACCATGGGTAGGGATAGAACCCGCGGTCAGAGAGTCATAAAACTCCAGACCGACGCGTTAGCCACTGGACCAGCTGGCTACAATCAATAAGATTCATCCAACTAGTTATATTTATACACCATAGGAAGGTTAGCATAGGCACCACTGTGACAACAAATGCAAGTTTTTACAGAAGAATCTCCTGCCGCGTGGCCGTGACGATTTCGTGAGTCAGTATGAACTGTTATGAAGAAAGTTATTAGTAGAAGACTTGTAGATTACCTGGAAAAAAGCAGTCATAAAAAAACGACCAGCAAGTTTTCAATGTAAGAAATCCTGCCTCACACTTCTGCTTGAGTTTTATGATAAGGTAAAATAAGAGGCAAGAGAGAGAGGGATGAGTGGCATACAAATTATTTAGACTGTAAGAAGGCTTTTCCACGTAGCAACTCAAAGAGGCTGGGACATAACCTAGAGGTGTATGCAAGAATAACAGCGAAATAAGTTTATGGGATCACGAATACTTAACAGGTAGGAAACAACTAGTTGTTATCCAGGAAAAGGTTTTGGAATGGGCAAAGGTGACAAAAAGGGGTTTCAAAAGGGCTTGTAATGGAACCGGTACTATTTCTAGTGTACTTGGTACACTAGAAATAGAAAAGCCAGAGAGAAAAAAGAAACCCTTCAAACAGACCTAGACAATCTGCAGAGACTTGTCTGACAAGTGGCAATTTGAGTTTAACCCAGCCATTGTAAAGTTATTAAGAGACTATAGTCTCTTTCCGCAGTTCTCCTTGGTGGTAAATTAGACACATGTTCAACACTTGGGTATCTTCGCCGCACAGTGGCTTCATCAGTCCTACACAAAGAAAAATTGTGAAGATCACAAGGAGTTTGAAGAAATCAGTCCTTGAGCCTGGAGTCGATATAATCAGTCCATCAATCTTGAAAGGAATACAGCATATGAGCGGAGTGGCTTATATACTGTACACAGGTGAGGTGAAGAGGGTGTAGGCGATATCACAGAACAGAAGTCATAGAATAGAAAAGTGCAAAAGTGTGCAAAGATATGTCTCAAATCTAAGAGGTATAAGCTATGAGAAACTTTGGAGCTAAACCTAATGACATTGGAGGTTAGAAGGTCAGGGGGAGAAATAATCACATTATGTACAAAATAGTTAGAAAATGATTAGGTAAACAGTTACAAACTGTTCAAGTGGAGGGAAACAGGAAGAAGAGGAAACTAAAAACAAGATGAGTCTCAGTGATGTTAGGATTTTGTTTTAGCCTCAGAGGGATCAAGTAGTGGAACGAGTTAAAGCGAAATGATGGCTGCAAGATTCTTATATACCTTAAAGAATTAGATATAATAGAGATCAAGCAGCCAAGAGAGAGTAAATCTAGTAGTGGCCAACGTAGAGGTGATGGCCAGAAGCTGAAACTCGATCTTTGCTTCCACATATTGGTAAATATTCCTAAGTGCACACACTTAGGAATATGCTAATGCACACGTACACAAAAGTATACATAGTATATGCATACATTCGCACACATATATGAGCGCTTTGAGCTAGAGTGGACTGGGCTAATGGAATCAGTAGATGCCTCTGATCGCGCAGCGACCTATGAATCTCGATATATCAGCACCTAAGTTTGGTTTACCAGGTTTGTACTCAAATGCGAGGGAATACTCTTGATTTTGAAGAAATTGTACTAGCACAAGCAGTTCGATTTAACTTTTCATTAAATTTCTACAGCAAAAACATTTCCTAAAACTCTTATATTCACATCATTTGCAAAGTTTACGGTGAAGAAAAGTCTGCTACCATTGGAGGGACACCGCCCTTTAAACACTTTCGGTAAATCCGAGATGAATAAGATACCTAGTCATTATATTGGAGAAGGTTTCGGGGGTCAACGCCCCCGCGGCCCAGTCTGTGGACCAAGGCCTGATGAACCAGGTTGTTACTGTTGGCCTCACTCACTTAAACCGAGGTACGAACCACAGCCTTGTTGGTCAGGTACTGACTTTAGGTGCTTGTCCAGCTCCTTCTTGAAGACAGCCAGGGGTCTATTGGTAATTCCCCTTATGTATGCTGGGAGGCAGTTGAACAGTCTTGGGCCCCTGACACTTATTGTGTTGTCTCTTACCGTACTCATGGCACCCCTGCTTTTCATTAATAGGAATGTTGCACCACCTGCCGAGTCTTTTTTCTTAAGTACGGAGTAATTTTCGCGTTTCACCTGTCTAGAAAGGCGCTGTTAGTGTACAGCAATATTATAGCCTAGAGAGAACAAGAGATTTGAAGAGAATCATCATGGGCTTGGCATCCCTAGTTTTGAAGGTTCTTATTATCCATCCTGTCATTTTTCTAGCAGATGTCATAGATACATTGTTGTGATCATTGAAAGTGAGATCCTCTGACATTATCACTCCCAGGTCCTTCACATTAGTTTTTCGCTCTATTGTGTGGTTGCAATTTGTTTTTTACTCCAACATAGTTTTAATTTCCTCAAGTTTTTCATATCGGTGTAATTGAAATTTCTCTTCATTGAACTTCATATTATTTTCTGCCGCCCATTTAAAGATTTGGTTGATGTCCGCTTGGAGTCTTGCAGTGTCTTGGATGGAGGACACTGTCATGCAAATTCGGGTGTCATCCACAAAGTAAGACATGATGCTATGGTTTACATCTCTATGTCAGATATGAGGATGAGGAACAGGATGGGAGGCGAGTACTGTGCCTCGTGGAACAGATATTTTCACTATAGCCGCCTCAGACTTTACTTTGTTTACTATTACTTTTTGGGTTCTACATGTTAAGAAGTTATAGATCCATCTACCAACTTTTCCTGTTATTCCTTTATCACGCATTTTGTGCACTATTACTCAATGGTCGCACTTGTCGAAGGCTGTCACAAAGTCTATAGCATCCAGGACCTTGTCATAGTTGTCCAGTAGTTGGGACAGGCAGGAGATTATTATTATTATAATCAAAAGAAGCGCTAAACCACAAGGGTTATACAGCACGGCAGGGCAGGACATGATGCAGGGAGAATGGATTGTAAGAGGGAGATGGATGATTAGTAGGGTATGGAGTGCAGCAGGACAGTGGATAGTGCAGGGGTGGAGGGTAGCAAGAGATCGAGGTAGAAGGGACTGAGGGAGGTGCTAGAGGTATAATCTTCAGAGTTTGTGTAGTAAGTCAGTTTCTGTCAAAAAGTCAAAAAGAGAGTTAGGATTAAAGGAGGGCTCATCAGCAAGAAGGGAAGGTAAAGAAAGGGCCGCAGAGCAAAGACGCCGTTGGAGGTAAATTCTGCATGCTCGTTGATAGAGTGGGCAGTCCAACAGAATATGTCGAACAGACTCTGGAACCTGACAATGCTCACAGAGAGGGGCAGGAAGCCTCTCCATGAGATACCCGTGAATAAGACGAGTGTGGCCAATGCGAAGACGGGAGAGTGTAGTCTCCCAACCCCGACATTGGTGACAAGAAGGCCAGAAACCTATACTCGGTTTTATAGAATGAAGTTTGTTATTTAGCAGGTCAGACCAGCGTTGTTGCCAACGGGTGCAAAGGTGGGTAGCAATGACCGCAAAATAGTCCGTGAAAGGAACACCTCTATATGAAACTGGAAGGTCATGTACTGCTGACCGCGCAGCAGTGTCTGCCTGTTTATTGCCCTGTACTTCAACATGACCAGGGACCCAACAAAAAACAATATCTTTGTGCTTGCTAAAGATACGGCGTAACCAAAGTTGGATACAAAGAACTAGGGGGTGAGGTGTATCAATTTTACGGATATCCTGTAAAGCACTAAGGGAGTCTGAAACGACCACAAATGGTGACATAGGCATAGATGCAATACGGATAAGTGCCACAAGAATGGCATACAATTCAGCTGTAAATATGCTAGCCGAGGGTAATAGATGCCCTCGCACGACGCTGTCTGGGAAGACTGCTGGGAATCCGACACCGTCAGATGACTTTGAACCATCGGTGTATACTGCAATGGCATGGGAATGAGAACGGAAGTGGTCTAGAAAAAAAGAGCGAGAAGCTGCCGTAGGTAGTTGGGCTTTTGCGCAAGGTAGAGGAATAGAACAGACACGGACAGCAGGAACTTCCCAAGGGGGTAGGGAAAAGGGAGATGTCACATGAACGTATAAAGGTGGTAGGTGAAAGGAAGACAAGAGTGAATGTAGACGAAGAGAAAAGTGACGAAGTAAACAGGGGCGACGGACAAATAAAGAGCGCCTACTAACATCTGTGACAATCCTATACATGGAAGGATTGCAGAGGTCATGGGAGTGATAATAGCTAATGCAATGTGCATCACGACGATCGGACAAGGATGGAATGTTCGCTTCTACATAGAGGCTCTCAACCGGGGAAGAACGAAATGCACCAAGGCATAAACGTAATCCCTGGTGATGTATGGGATTAAGGCTAGAAAGAGTAGCAGGGAAGGCCGCCGAATATATCTGGTCACCATAATCGAGTTTCGATAAAATTAGGGCTGAATGCAGGCGGAGGAGAGTGCTATGATCAGCCCCCCACGAAAGATGTGCGAGGGTTTTTAGGAGGTTCAGCCGGCTATGACAAGTTGCCTTCAGAGAGGTAATGTGAGGTTTCCAGGACAATCGACGGTCAAACAGGAGGCCGAGAAACCTGACTGTATCACGTTCTGGGATACGTGAGCCGTATAGGTACAACGGATGATCAGAGACCACTGAACGTCCAGTAAACGTAATTTGATGAGTTTTGCTACTAGAAAATTTAAACCCGTGAGAGGTGGCCCAATCGGAAACCCGGTTGACGGCATGCTGGAGGGAAACTGCAATGAGGTGACAGTCAGCACCCGCACAAGCTATAGCAAAGTCATCCATATAAAGGGATGACCAAATGTTAGATGGGAGAACTGATGCCAGATTATTTATAGCAAGGAGAAAGACTGTTGTGCTCAGAACACAACCCTGGGGAACACCTTCATCTTGGACAAAGTCCGGGGAAAGCTCATTACTAACCCGGACACGGAAATGTCTTTCAGTTAAGAAAGCCTTAAGGAAAAATGGAAGATTGCCTCGGAGGCCTAAGGAGTGGGCCTGGGTCAAGATATTATACTTCCAAATTGTGTCATAAGCCTTCTCAAGATCGAAAAAGATGGCGATAACCGAGTGGTTATTGGCAAAGGCATTACGAATATACGTATCCAAGCGCAGTAAGGGGTCAATGGCAGAACGGCCCTTACGAAAGCCATATTGACTAGTGGAGAGACTACTGTGCGTCTCTAAATACCACATCAAACGTCTATTAACTACACGTTCCATCACCTTGCAAACTGCACTGGTAAGAGCGATGGGACGGTAGTGGGAGGTATGTCCCGTAGTACCCGGTTTGCGAAAAGGAAGAACAATAGCAGACTTCCACAGCTGGGGAATAACGCCTTGCGACCACATAAGATTAAAGAGTCGTAAGAGGACAGTAAGAGCAGACTGATGTAAATGCTGTAGCATACGAATATGTATGCCGTCTGGCCCAGCTGCCGATGATCGGCAAGCAGAGAGTGTTGCCTCCAGTTCTTGAAGGGTAAAAGGCACATTATAAGATTCCTCTCTGAGAGAAGAAAAATCTAAGGGCTTTAACTCGCTGGCAGACTTAGAAGAAAGGAACGAGGGGAATAGATGGAGCCCTTGAGAAATGTGGACCAGATGATTACTAATTTCAGTGGCAACGGCAAGAGGGTGTGCTATATCGACACCGGCAACCTGAAGAACAGGAGCCGGGTCAGGGGAGAATTTACCACTCAATTTCGGCACTTTCTTCCAGACTGCACTCATTGAGGAAGCCGAAGTGACTGTAGAAATGTAATCTCGCCAGCAAGTGCGTTTAGCGTCACGTATGACACGGCGAGCAATTGCTCTCTTCTGCTTAAAATCAAGGAGTCTCTCTGTGGTTCTGTTATACCGATACTTGCCCCATGCAGCGCATTTCAAACGTACTGCCTGAGCACAAGCAGGAGACCACCAAGGCACGCACTTCTGAGAATGCTTGCCCGAGGTTTGGGGGATAGAATGTGAAGCTGCCGTGAAGACGGAGAACGAAAAGAGATGTAAAAACCTCATCAATGGAGGACGAGGAAGGAACTTCATGAAAGGCAGTAAGATTTGCGTAAACGTCCCATTTCGCCGGGTCAAATTGCCAGCGTGGGCTACGAGGAGGTGGAGAATACAAAGGGGACCTAAGGATGATTGGGAAATGATCGCTATCATGCAAGTCCGGGAGGACAGACCAGGTGAAGTCAAGGACAGTTGATGAAGAGCAGATGGAAAGATCGATGCAAGGAGAAAGCATGAGTTCGGGGATCAAAATGGGTAGGAGTACCCGTATTTAAAACATGGAGGGGAAGAGAAGCAAGAAATGCCTCCAACTAAACGCCACTGGGAGTCACAGTGCGACCCTCCCCAAAGAAAATGGTGTGCGTTAAAATTGCCAAGTAATAGAAGGGGTGGTGGCAAGGAAGAAACCAGAAAATCAACATCTGGGATAGACAATGCTCGTGAAGAGGAGAGATATAAAGAACAGAGTGTATACCACTTATTCAAGTGGATACGGGCTGTGGTGTAATGTAGAGAAGAATGAACATTGAGCTGACGGTATGGAACACCAGTGCGTATAAGAAGAGCACTTTCGTTAAAGGTTCCATCGGAAAAAGGATCCGATGAATTCAACAAATCATAGCCTGAAAAGGGCCGGATAACAGTGGATTGTAATTTGGGTTCTTGCAAACAGACACCAACAGGAAAAAACTGGGAGAGCAACACCTGAAGCTCACCTCGGTTACCCCTGAGGCCTCGGATATTCCACTGCAAATAAGCCATGATTTATAGAGAGAAAGATAGAAGTCGAAGTTAGAGGTATCTATGGACTAGGGTTAGAAAAGTCCACGTTTGGAGGTAGCGGAAGACCTGTAATCAGAGGGGTAAAGACGGAGAAGAGAGAGAGGAGGAGGAACCGGAGGTGGAGCAGTGTCCATCAACGGTTCAGTCTCTGCAATAAATCCTGCAATAGCCTCCAGCGTTTCGGGAGTCATAGATGCAGGATGTGGGACCACATTAGAGATGAAAGAAGGAGTGTGAGCGACAATCTGGGAGACCATAGACGGTACAAAAGTAGAGGGCGAAGAGATGGAAGAGGAAACTGTCAAAAGGGCTTGGGAGGGGACAGGAGTGGAAGCGGCCTGGGGCGGGGCAGTCAAGGAAGGAACGTGGGAGGGGACAGGGGATGAAGATATTGAACGAGGAGGAGGATGAACCTCCACACACGTTACAGAACTAGTCGGAGGTGAAGAACCCGGCAATGGGGATTTTTTGCCAGACTTATGAGAAGAAGGGGGCATTGAGGTTTAGGTGGTGAACAAGGGCGTGTAGACACAGAACTGTGCGAGTGAGTAGAAGAAGGGGTGTGGACAGTATGGGATGCCAAGGTAGGGACCTCAGAGCCAAGAACAGCAAAAGGATTCGAGACAGGGGTGACTGAGGATGGGGCGACCACAGAGGAAGCCAGGGAAGTTGAGACCCCAGAAGTGGGGCGACGTTTAGTAATGCGAGAATAGGAAATACGGGAAAGTCTCCCTTGAAGGCGTAGATGAGAGATGGCCATAGCATATGAGAAGCCTTTCGCCTCTTTGAGACAACAGATTTCCCGCTCTTTCAGGTAAACCTGACAACGGCGAGAGTATAATGGATGCGCCTCATGACAGTTAAGGCAAGAGGAAGGTAGATTACAAGAAGGATTGGCATAGTCGTCGGCACCACAGACTGGGCATTCGGCCATGGACCTGCAATATTTCAATGGATGACCAAAACGCCAGCAGTTTCTACACTGTTGTGGTGTAGGGGTCACCTTTCGAACTTGTAAACGGTGACCTGCAATGTAGACCGAGGGTGGAAGTTCACGGCAGTCAAATGTTAAACGAGCTATATTGCAAGGATAACGTCTTCGCTTATTGGCAGGGAGGACAAAAGTGTCAACTTTAAGGATAAGGAGTTCTTGGAGCTCAAGCTGCTCCAAAATGTCATCACCACATGTCTGGAAATTCCGTTGGACAATGGTGTGGGGTAAAATGACTGTACCACTACAAGAATTGAGTGAATGATGTTTGTCAATAGTGATAGGAATAGTATCTATTGTCGTAAGGAGAGAAAGATCGCGAGCTTGGCCAGCTTTCTGGACCGTGATTATGCGAGTGCCGCTCTTGAGAGCATGAAATGAGATATCTTTAACAACATGGCATAGCAGAGCCTTACCAATACTATGATCTGAAAGATAGGTATTAGGAGAAGTCAGTCGTAGAGTAAAAACTTTGTCCATTGAGTAGTATGAAACAAAGTGTTTAAGGGGAGTGTGTGACGAGCTGGTCGTTTCTGAGATGAACGAGAAGGAAGTGTCAAATCGTCATGTAAGGGTCTTGGTCGTTTGAATGTGGGACCAGAAGTGGTCTGATGTGTAATGGGCGAGCAATCCGAAAAGTGCCGCACCGTAGAGGGAGAAACCGGAATCAAGGTCAGAGAAGAGCGAAGGTCAGACGTGTCAAAAGGGCCGGTCGGAACCCAGGTTCCTGGAGCAGGTGACGAACCGGCACCAGCAAGAGGGGTATTGGAGGTGTCCGAAGAGTTGTCCATTAATGAGGTAGGGTCAGAACTAGGTGCGGTATCAGGAAGGGGCCCGGGGGTAGTGGGTTCATGGATTGGGTCAGCCATGGTTAGGTTACTTCTTTCTTTTTATTTTTAAGAAAAAAAAAGAAAGAAGAAAAGAAAATAAAAAGAAAAAAAGAATAAAAAAAGGGGGGACGTGGAGGAATAGCTCCTAGGAGGAATGAAAGGGGCGTAAATCCCCCTCCGCGCCCAAGAGGACCTCAACACCGCAAGTAGTGCAGATGCTGCATGGAACCCGTGCCATACCCTACCCTTCATGCCAGTAAACCAGCAATCCGGGATAGCAACCTCACATCCACCGAGCCACCTCGGCGGACAAAAGAGAGGGCGGCCGGATATCCGCCACAAAGCATACCGCCTTTGGCCACCACCCCCGGAATCCGAAAGGTGGCCTCCAGAGATACACCCATCGCCCATAAGATACCCAAGGCCACCCCCCAGGGAGACCGGAGAGGGATCGGGACATCCCCAGGCGATCCAGATTCCACGGCAAACTACACCACCGCCAAGAACCTCAACGGAATGGGATGGACCACGGTACCCTTCCCCTACCTAGGAACTAGAATGCCTGTGGAGAGAAAACCCCAGGGTAAAAATGGGAAGGAACTAAGGGAGGGATGAGGAGGAAGAGGAGGAAAGGGAAAAAGGGAGGATAGAGGAGATGGGATAGGGGAGGGGATTGGGGGTAATTAGGTTCGGTCTGAGGAAGAAGACCAAAGGTC
>WNWK01051912.1:0-12337 GCA_009830355.1 Cherax destructor | reverse complement strand
GGGGAACACCAGTAACTGCAGTACATTCACATACTGTGTCAGAGAACACCAGTAACTGCAGTACATTCACATACTGTGTCAGAGAACACCAACTGCAGTACATTCACAGACTGTGTGCAGAGAACACCAGTAACCATCATTCACATACTGTGTCAGAGAACACCAGTAACTGCAGTACATTCACAGTACTGTGTGCAGAGAACACCAGTACTGCAGTACATTCACAGTACTGTGTGCAGGAACACCAGTAACTGCAGTACATTCACAGTACTGTGTGCAGAGAACACCAGTAACTGCAGTACATTCACAGTACTGTGTGCAGAGAACACCAGTAACTGCAGTACATTCACAGTACTGTGTGCAGAGAACACCAGTAACTGCAGTACATTCACAGTACTGTGTGCAGAGAACACCAGTAACTGCAGTACATTCACAGTACTGTGTGCAGAGAACACCAGTAACTGCAGTACATTCACAGTACTGTGTGCAGAGAACACCAGTAACTGCAGTACATTCACAGTACTGTGTGCAGAGAACACCAGTAACTGCAGTACATTCACAGTACTGTGTGCAGAGAACACCAGTAACTGCAGTACATTCACAGTACTGTGTGCAGAGAACACCAGTAACTGCAGTACATTCACAGTACTGTGTGCAGAGAACACCAGTAACTGCAGTACATTCACAGTACTGTGTGCAGAGAACACCAGTAACTGCAGTACATTCACAGTACTGTGTGCAGAGAACACCAGTAACTGCAGTACATTCACAGTACTGTGTGCAGAGAACACCAGTAACTGCAGTACATTCACAGTACTGTGTGCAGAGAACACCAGTAACTGCAGTACACAAACCTGTAAAGCAGAGTTGTTCATAATTAATTCAGTGTTGAACCTTATAGTTTTATCCTAAAAATATATGTAATTGCCAGCACGAACCTGGCACTGTTGTGGGTGGGAACCTGGCACTGTTGTGGGTGGGAACCTGGCACTGTTGTGGGTGGGAACCTGGCACTGTTGTGGGTGGGAACCTGGCACTGTTGTGGGTGGGAACCTGGCACTGTTGTGGGTGGGAACCTGGCACTGTTTGGGTGGGAAGAAAATTATGACATTGTTTTTTTATGAGTGTGACTTGTTTAGATTTAATATTAATTTAAGTGATCACAGAGAATAGTGTAGCAATAAGCAATGAATTTCTGTATTAGCGGCCAATTTGATGGTTAAGTGGAAATGTTATTCAAGACTTAGTAGAAGTATTCCTGGAAAAATATTTTCTGATTATTTTATTCGTAAATGATTTAGGCTTGACGGCTATTGACTGTAGTTTTTATAGCCTAAAATCTAAATTGAATAGCCATTTGGAATTCTTTATGCACAAATAAAAGCATTTTTACGAATATTTTGCAATGTATATTCAGCCACATTTTATCTACACTAAAAGCGATGTTGAGAAGTTTAAAAAAATTATCGATTTTTAATTATATTCTTCTAGTTAAGTAAAAATATCTCTAGCCGCAGAGGTCATCAATTAGTCATTACCGTCGTACTTAATGAAGTTGTGGAATATCGTGTGGATGGAGAAGTAACGTTGCTTCACTACTACAAGTTTTCGTAAAGATTGTAAACATTTAGTGAATTGTATGTTTTTAATAGAGCAGCAAAGGATATTTTTCTAGCATGCACAAGCTTGTAGTAAATAAAGATATTATAATTATTATTATTATAAGGAATGAACTGGCATGCTCCATTTTTTATCGTGGATGTTTGCTACGTTATACACCTTGTTGCGTACGTTATACACCTTGTTGCGTACGTTATACACCTTGTTGCGTACGTTATACACCTTGTTGGGGATATGCAGATAGATGGGTTGCGTACGTTATACACCTTGTTGCGTACGTGGAAGATGTGGTTTATATATATATATATATATATATATATATATATATATATATATATATATATATATATATATATATATTTTATATATATATATATATATTATATATATATATATATATGCAAAACAACCACTATGAAAAAATAGAATTCCAAGCGCTTTCGTGACTACTCACATTATCAAGGAACTATAAAAGGAAACGTGAGAAGAAGGCTTATAAAGAGGCAGAATACACCTCACAGTCACATCACACTAACAAAGACAACACCTCACAGTAGCGTAACATCTCACGACTCTGAAGAGGAACATAAGAAAGGACCTGAAACTCTTCCCAAGAATTAAGATTAGTCCAATTTTTCATTAAATTCTTCCCAAATTTTATTAATTATAAATGAATCCAATTTATATAAACCAAAAAAAATATTCATATTATTTTCAAAACTGCTTTTAATGAAACATGATTCTATTATATTCCTCTCAACCATGGACTTGCTTGATACAACCTTCTCAGCATGGAAATAAATGGTATAAAATACCGACACAATGGAAAAATAAACACATAAGCAGTATAATGTGATCCTTTATTGACAACGTTTCGCCCACGCAGTGGGCTTTATCGAGTCACAGACAGATCTACCTGGAAAATGAGCAACATGGAGATATATATAGGGTACAGTCAGGTGGAGAATGCTGGGTCAGGTGGAGAAAGCTGCATGTGAGTCTTAAAAGTAGTGTGATAGTTAAAAACATAGTGTGACTTAAAGGACCTGCAGTGTACCATTCTTGAGTTCTAGGTGGTATCCCACCTAGGTTCAGCTATGTTGTAGAAGCCGTTGTTCTGGTTGAAGTTGTTGGATATACAGATGAGTGATGATTCTAGGATTCTTCGGTATTGCGTGTTGTCTTCTCTGGCGATGAGTCTTGCGTTTCTGTAGTTGATTAAATGGTTGTGTAAATTTCGGTGTTGAACACAGGCATTTCTTGAGTCGTCAGATCTGCCTGCGTACTGGTGTTCTGAAATGCGTGTTTGTAGGTCTCTGGATGTTTCGCCAACGTATAATTTGCTGCAGCCATTACAAGGGATTGTGTATACCCTGCCGTGGATTGAAGCTTTCCTGTCTGTTACTGGTAATGTCCTTAATGGTGGTGGATGTGGAGGTGGATACTCGGAATAAGGTCTTAGAAAAATGTTGGAAACTTGTTTGGAAATGGAGTTGGTGGGAAGGACTATGTATTCTTCTCAGCAGTGTCTTCTCTGGGTGTGTTGAAGATGTTTAATGCCCGTCGTCTGCAGTCCCTAATGAAGTGACGAGGATAGTGAAGTTTGGAAAAAACTTGTTCAATGAGGGAGCATTCTTCTTCAAGGAACTCACTGCTGCACAACCATTTAATCAACTACAGAAACGCAAGACTCATCGCCAGAGAAGACAACACGCAATACCGAAGAATCCTAGAATCATCACTCATCTGTATATCCAACAACTTCAACCAGAACAACGGCTTCTACAACATAGCTGAACCTATTGCCAAGAAACTTCTTCAACGCTATCCCACCTAGAACTCAAGAATGGTACACTGCAGGTCCTTTAAGTCACACTATGTTTTTAACTATCACACTACTTTTAAGACTCACATGCAGCTTTCTCCACCTGACTGTACCCTATATATATCTCCATGTTGCTCATTTTCCAGGTAGATCTGTCTGTGACTCGATAAAGCCCACTGCGTGGGCGAAACGTTGTCAATAAAGGATCACATTATACTGCTTATGTGTTTATTCTTCTCAGCATTTAGAAAATCAATTGGATGGTTAAAGTCTCTCACATGAATAAATAGAGCATTAGAATCTTGTCCAGTTCTAATGCTATATTTATATTGTTTTAATCTTAGTTCAAGACTTTTACCAGTTTGATCATAATAAACTTTATCGCATATTTTACAGGGAATCTTATAGACACATCCGTCAGCATTTTGGGGGGAATTTTTTATCAAAAGTCTTTTTACTGTATCAAGATTTTTAAATACAACTTTGATATTAAAATTCTTAAGAAAGGAAGGCATATCAACCAAGTTTTCATGGTAAGGGAGAACCAACATATTTTTGGTTGAATAAGGTTGGTTGTCCCTTGGATTGTAAAAGTATTTCTAGCTATTTTAAAAGATTTATCAATTATGTTTCTTGGGTATTTTAAATCATTAGCTATTTCATAAATTTTAGAGATTTCTTCATCTATGAACTCTGGACTACAAATGCGTAAAGCTCTCAAAACATAGAAGAGAAAACCGACACTTTAACTCTATCTTGATGTGAAGAGTAATAGTGTACATAGGAACAATTATTTGTAGGTTTTCTGTAAATTTTAAATTTAAAATCAATGTTACCCTTAATAATAAAAACATCTAGGAAGGGCAATGAGTTATTTACTTCAAATTCAACAGTAAAATTTATAGAATGAGGTAAGCTATTTAATTTAACAAGGAAATGGTTTATGTCTACATTCTTAGGCATAAGGCACAAAATAATAGCCTCCTAGATGATTTTGAAACCTATTCTAAACTTAGAAAGAATCCCTTAGAAACTGTTAACACAATTTCAATAAAACAATAAAGCATCTATTGAAGGGCAAAGATGAATTAATTAAAAATTTACTTCCACTAATCCATCTTTACCTTATATGTATGGATTAATTAAAACACACAAACCTGGTAATCCTGTTAGACCAATTATTATCTCCATAGGTTCAGTTTCTTATAAACTTTCTAAATGGCTTGTTGATATTTTGAGCCCAATTGTTGGAAAAATTTCTAATTTTAATGTTAAAAACAACTTAGATTTAGTTGATAAATTAAGCACCTTGACTGATTTAAATGATTTCAATATGGTTAGTTTTGATGTTACCTCCTTGTTTACAAAAGTTCCAGTTGATGATTTACTAAAGTTCTTATCTGAAGAACTGGTTAATTACGATTTACCATTGCCAGTTCCTACTATCATTAAACTTATTAAACTTTGTATTGTTGATGCAAAATTTGTATTTAATGATGAGTTTTACACTCAGAAGTTTGGTATGGCAATGGGAAATCCTCTTTCACCTGTTCTTAGTAATTTATATATGGAATTTTTCGAAACAAGATTGTTTAACACAATCCTTCCCAATAGAGCTACGTGGTATAGATATGTTGATGACATTTTGTGCCTTATGCCTAAGAATGTAGACATAAACCATTTCCTTGTTAAATTAAATAGCTTAGCTCATTTTTGGGCAATTATTCTGTTAGTGGGATGGATTGTGAAGGACCTGCCTAGTATGGGCCAACAGGCCTGCTGCAGTGTTCCTCCTTTCTTATGTTCTTATGAAAGGATATAGGAAAGTATTGGTTTGGAAATAGGGTAGTTGATGAGTGGAACAGTCTGCCTAGTAGGATTATTGAAGCTAGGACCTTGGGTAGTTTCAAATTTAGGTTGGATAAATTCATGAGTGAGAGGGGTTGGATTTGAGTGGGACTCGCGCATGAGTGGGTAGAATTGTCAAAGCTTATTTCTTGGGTAGCATTGAAAATTGGGTTGAGCAAATATTCTGTTAGTGGGACGGATTGTGAAGGACCTGCCTAGTATGGGCCAACAGGCCTGCTGCAGTGTTCCTCCTTTCTTATGTTCTTATGTTCATTAAAAGCAGTTTTGAAAATAATATGAATATTTCTTTTGGTTTTATAAATTGGATTCATTTATAATTAATAAAATTTGGGAAGAATTTAATAAAAAATTGGACTAATCTTAATTCTTGGGAAGAGTTTCAGGTCCTTTCTTATGTTCCTCTTTAGAGTCGTGAGATGTTACGCTACTGTGAGGTGTTGTCTTTGTTAGTGTGATGTGACTGTGAGGTGTATTCTGCCTCTTTATAAGCCTTCTTCTCACGTTTCCTTTTATAGTTCCTTGATAATGTGAGTAGTCACGAAAGCGCTTGGAATTCTTCTATTTTTTTCATAGTGGTTGTTTTGCATATTTTGATATCACCTGTTTACTGTGATCTTTTTGCATATACATTACTAAAGTTAAAAAGAGAAACTTTTGTTTTTCTCTTTGGGCCACCCCGCCTTGGTGGGAGACGGCCGATTCCCACCAAGGCAGGGTGGCCCGAAAAAGAAAAACTTTCATCATCATTCACTCCATCACTATCTTGCCAGAGGGGTGCTTTACACTGCAGTTATAAAACTGCAACATTAACACCCCTCCTTCAGAGTGCAGACACTGTACTTCTCATCTCCAGGACTCAAGTCCGGCCTGCCAGTTTCCCTGAATCCCTTCATAAATGTTACTTTGCTCACACTCCAACAGCACATCAAGTATTAAAAACCATTTGTCTCCATTCACGCCTATCACGCATGCTTGCTGGAAATCCAAGCCCCTCGCACACAAAACCTCCTTTACCCCCTCCCTCTAACCTTTCATAGGCCGACCCCTACCCCGCCTTCCCTCCACTACAGATTTAAGAACATAAGAAAGGAGAAACACTGCAGCAGGCCTGTTGGCCCATACTAGGCAGGTCCTTCACAATCCATCCCACTAACAGAATAATTGCCAAACCTAATTTTCAATTCTACCCAAGAAATAAGCTTTGAAGATTCTATTAACTCAAGTGCGAGTCCCACTCAAATCCAACCCCTCTCACTCATGAATTTATCCAACCTAAATTTGAAACTACCCAAGGTCCTAGCTTCAATGACCCTACTAGGCAGACTGTTCCACTCATCAACTACCCTATTTCCAAACCAATATTTTCCTATATCCTTTCTAAATCTAAACTTATCCAATTTGAATCCATTATTGCGGGTTTCTCTTGGAGAGATATCCTCAAGACCTTATTTATATCCCCCTTATTAATACCCATCTTCCACTTATATACCTCGATCATGTCTCCCTCATTCTACGTCTTACAAGTGAATGTAATTTTAGGGTCTTCAATCTTTCTTCGTAAGGAAGATTTCTAATGCTATGTATTAATTTAGTCATTCTACGCTGAATGTTTTCTAACGAATTTATGTCCATTCTGTAATATGGAGACCAGAACTGAGCTGCGTAATCTAGGTGAGGCCTTACTAATGATGTATAAAGCTGTAATATAACCTCTGGACTTCTGTTGCTAACACTTCTTGATATAAATCCCAGTAATCTATTTGCCTTATTACGTACGCTTAGGCATTGCTGTCTTGGTTTAAGGTTGCTGCTTACCATCACCCCCAAGTCCTTCTCGCAATCTGTATGGCTAAGTTCTACGTTATTTAACTTATAAGTGCTTGGGTTATGGACACTCCCGAGCTTCAGAACCTTGCATTTATCTACATTGAACTGCATCTGCCACTTTTCTGACCACGAATTAAGTTTGTCTAAATCTTCCTGAAGTTCTATGACATCTATGTTTGAATCAATTATCCTACCTATCTTCGTGTCGTCGGCGAATTTGCGTCGTCGGCGAATTTGCGTCGTCATTCTGTTTCGTTCCATTCTCTCTACATGTCCGAACCACCTCAACAACCCTCCTCAGCCTTCTGAATAATATGTTAGTAAAGGACACAAATGCACATGACATTTTATTGTGGCAACGTTCGCTCTCCAGAGCTTTCAGCCGTTACCACGGCTTGAGAAAGCTCCTGGAGAGCGAAACGTTGCCACAATAAAATGTCACATTAGTTGCATTTGTGTCCTTTTACTTAACATATTGTCGGTAATTCTACCAATATTAATACCTTCTGAATAATAGTTTTGGTAATCCCGCACCTCCTCCTAATTTCCAAATTCCGAATTCTCTGTTTATGTTCACACCACACATTGACCTCAGACATGACATCTCCACTGCCTCCAGCGTTCTACTTGTTGCAACATTCATCACCCATGCTTCACACCCATATAAGAGTGTTGGTATAACTATACTCTCATACATTCCCCTCTTTACTTCCATGGACAAAGTTCTTTGTCTCCACAGACTCCGAAGTGCTCCACTCACCCTTTTCCCCTCATCAATTCTATGATTCACTTCATCCTTCATAGACCCATCTGCTGACATGTCCACTCCTAAATATCTGAATACATTCACCTCCTCCATACTCTCTCCCTCCAATCTGATATCCAATCTTTCGTCACCTAATCTTTTTGTTATCTTCATCACCTTACTCATTCCTATATTCACTATCAATTTTCTTCTTTTACATACCCTACCAGATTCATCCACCAACCTCTGCAACTTCTCTTCAAAATGTCCCAAAAGCACAGTGTCATCAGCAAAAAGCAATTGTGACAACTCCCACTTTGTGACAACTCCCACACCTCTTGCCAAGACCCTCGCATTCACTTCTCTTACATCCCCATCTATAAATATATTGAACAAACACGGTGACATCAAACATCCTTGTCAAAGGCCTACTTTTACTGGGAAATAATCTCCCTCTCTCCTACACACTAACCTGAGCCTCACTATCCTCATAACAACTCTTCACTGCTTTCAGTAACCTACCTCTTGTTCCATACACCTGCAACATCTGCCACATTGCCTCCCTATCCAAATCCATAAATGCCACAAAAACCTCTTTACCCTTATCTAAATACTGTTCACCTATATGTTTCACTGTAAACACTTGTTCTACACACCCCCTACCTTTCCTAAAGCCCTCTTGTTCATCTGCTATCATGCTCTCCGTCTTACTCTTAATTATTCAATAATAACTCTACCATACACTTTACCTGGTATACTCAACAGACTTATTCCCCTATAATTTTTGCACTCTTTTGTCCCCTTTGCCTTTATACAAAGGAACTATACACTAAAACTATATCCCCGCCTGCTTTTAACATTTCTATCTTTATCCCATCAATCCCAGCTGCCTTATCCACTTTCATTCTACCCACTGCCTCACGAACCGCCACCCTCCCTCCCCCGCCACCCTCCCTCCTCCACCGCCACCCTCCCTCCCTCCACCTCCACCCTCCCTCCACCGCCACCCTCCCTCCACCGCCACCCTCCCTCCCTCCACCTCCACCCTCCCTCCACCTCCACCCTCCCTCCACCTCCACCCTTCCTCCACCTCCACCCTCCACAATTGTCTTAACTCCAGAGAAACACCCTACCTGTTACCGCCATTATCCAGTTATCTTACGAGAAAGTGAAAAACGTTTTCTCAGAGGAAAAGATTGGCTATCAGCGGGTCAACTGTCTGTTCAAGACAGACTATCAGCGGGTCAACTGTCTCTCCAAGACTGGCCATCAGCGGGTCAACTGTCTCTCCAAGACTGGCCATCAGCGGGTCAACTGTCTCTCCAAGACTGGCCATCAGCGGGTCAACTGTCTCTCCAAGACTGGCCATCAGCGGGTCAACTGTCTCTCCAAGACTGGCCATCAGGGGCTAACCTAACCTAACCTAACCTAACCTAACCTACAGGACATCAACACAAGAACCAGACAACAACACAACACAAGGAGAACACAAGGACCAGACAACAACACATCACAAGGACACAAGAAGACAACAACACAAGAAGACAACAACCCTAGAGAACAACGAGAACAGTTAGATATTATTACTCGGGAGGACACGCAGAAATCTGCGCTCAGTAATAACATCCTCCTGGACAGCCACGACCGTAGACTACCTAGATGAGAAACGTCACTTACCCAGTTAGTCCACCAAGCCCTGGGCACTTAGTAAAAATTTGACTTCTATTTATATTTCATATTACATCCATATTAATTTTTAATTTATTCGATTATTTAGCTGTGTGAGTGTATTTTCAACGTTTTTTGGTGTATAGATTACTGTCCATGAGTAAATCTTCATATTTTTATGTTTATAATTGTTATATGTTTTTTTTTCTTGCTATTCTTCACTTGTTTGTCCATGATACGTGAAGATTCACAAAGTACATACTCTCTCTCTCTCTCTCTCTCTCTCTCTTATATATATATATATATATATATATATATATATATATATATATATATATATATATATATATATATATATATATGTGTGCGATTTTGTAAAACTGGTCAATTAGCAAGAACTCATCTAAAATTAAGTCCTTTCTAAAATTTTATCTTATACGTTTAAAGATATATTTTTTCATTTATGTTAATGTAAGAATTTATATTTTGTACCAAAGAAACTTTGAAAACCTACCTAACCTTATCACAACAAGCGCAATTTAATTTAGCCTAACCCAAATAAATATATTTTAGATACGTTAACATTAATTTAATAATTAACAAACACAATGAAATATATTTTTTCGTTATGTTCAGAATGATTTTGGCGAAATTATTGCATACACAAATTTTCACTTGTCTTATATGGCAAGGTGAGCGTTGCTATTTAAGCCAAAATCGCAAGTTTTGCCTAATCGGCACGACATATATATATATATATATATATATATATATATATATATATATATATAATATATATATATATATACACTTCAGCATTTCCACATATACATTCTAAACATTCACCATCACACTTACACATACACGAATAAATGAAGCAACACACACATAAATATCTTAATCAAACGTTTGCATACATTCGTATAAAAACACACATAATACTATGTATCAAGATGTTCAACAGGTGAATGATCAAGATGTTTAACAGGTGAATGATCAAGATGTTTAACAGGTGAATGATCAAGATGTACAACAGGTGAATGATCAAGATGTTTAACAGGTGAATGATCAAGATGTACAACAGGTAGAATGATCAAGATGTTTAACAGGTGAATGATCAAGATGTACAACAGGTGAATGATCAAGATGTACAACAGGTGAATGATCAAGATATACAACAGGTGAATGATCAAGATGTACAACAGGTGAATGATCAAGATGTTCAACAGGGAATGATCAAGATATAACAACAGGTGAATGATCAAGATATACAACAGGTGAATGATCAAGATGTACAACAGGTGAATGATCAAGATGTACAACAGGTGAATGATCAAGATGTTCAACAGGTGAATGATCAAGATGTACAACAGGTGAATGATCAAGATGTACAACAGGTGAATGATCAAGATGTACAACAGGTGAATGATCAAGATGTACAACAGGTGAATGATCAAGATGTACAACAGGTAAACATTTTTATATAAACGTTATGGGCTATGACAATTGTAATTACTTTAAATATTTTATGTTTATCTAAACAGGTGGTAATACAGTGGAACCCCGGTTAACGAAAAAATCATTGCAGAAGCCTGCTCAAGTGCCATTACCGAACGAATTTATTCCTTAAGAAAAATGTCATTTAGGTTAGTCTATTTCAGACCCCCAAAATACACTTCCACAAGCACTTACAATATTATACTTACATAATTGCACGATTTCCGGGTGTTCGTTAACCGGGTTCCACTGTACTGCTATTTACTATAAATAATGAATACAGTATTTACTTAATAATATTACTGTAAATTAAAATATTTATGGATGCTGTTTTATTTGAGTGAGGGTTTCTGGTAGGACTATGATGTACTGGATCCTGCCCTTCCGTCTCTCTCTCTCTTTTTGCTCAGCGTTTTACAAGCTGGGAGAGATGTTACCTACATTTGAAAGACTTTTTGTTATGAGACTCAAATATACAAATAGGGAACAAGATGAGTTTGAGCCTTCTGTGGGTCAGTGATTTCATTTGTCGACTGACGAACACTGACACGAGTTATCCTGGGAATAAATGATCTCAGATGAAGTGATGCTACAGAGTGTAGATGCTGCTGTTTGCTGCCCGTCTTGTTGTGTAGAAGTCTTGACAATATTGGCACCCACATTCCTCCGGTGCTTCTTTGGAGTACATAAGTATACATTTAAATTTCACCATGGTTCATCTGCGTCTTGAGTTGCCATCTACATCCTCGCATCTCAGACAGCCTGACCTCATTCACTCTAGGTATTTTTCATGTCATGGTCATGTGCTCCCGGTCAACCAATGTGTTCTGTCACTCTTGCTTTCCTTTCTCTCTCTATTTCCTTCACTTCAACGAGTATTCTATAAAACTATTAGTAATTACCCATTTTAGTTTTGCTGCAATATGAAATCCAGCTCTTGGTCCAGCATCTAACCTTCCACCCACTAACAAATAGGAGTCGTGTCGTCAGCCAATAAATCCATCTGGCACAGGGGACCGAATTACGAAAATTTTCACTCTCAGAAATCTAAAAAGATCAAAATTAAAAGAAAACTACAGAAAAAAGTCACCGGAAATGATCTACAATAGCAACAATTATTAGTTTTGTTATTATTATTGTTATTATTATTATATTATATTATTATTTTAATGTATTATATTATTAAATTATTAGTATTATTATTATATTATTATTATTATTATTATTATTATTATTATATTATTATTATTAATATTATTATTATAATTATTATTATATCATTATTA
>WNWK01051911.1:0-12337 GCA_009830355.1 Cherax destructor | reverse complement strand
TTTTCCCAAAGCATAACATGAAGGATATTGGAGATGGAATGCCACGTTTGACATGTTCACACAATGAAAAGGAAATATTTTGGCATTGGTGTTAGTGAAGCATCGTAACACTCACCCGAACAAGAGAGCGGTAATGTCCACAACACCAGCTTTGAACTTTCCTACCGTGTGTATATTTGCTCACCAAACTGATTCCCAGACACTGTTGCACTGGACCCAACAGTTCAGGTTCACCCCTTGACTGCTGGACTAGTGAGGCTACTCGTTGGTGATGGCATGAAGGATATATGTGCCTAGGGAAAACGTCGGGCGGGCGTCAGCACTAACTTGTGGGATGTATTCTCGACCATCTCTTCTTGACTCGTCTCGGGTTTTTTTTCCACATTTCACATTTTTCATTTCCGTGCAGTTTTTCAGTAGGCAGAAAATAGGATTTAGCAGATAGGATGATTATTAATTAGTTTTGCTACTCTGCTAAGATCTGGTTTATGGAAATGGCTTTGACATTTGAAAACGTTATATGTTCCAAATAAAATGCATTCATTTTTAACAGAGGACAGAGCCTGATTAATGTTTCATGTTAGTGAATATTCTGCGTTGAATGAATTGGTAAATTGAACCTAGATTTTTCTCATATCAAAATTTGTAAATATTGCAGAATATTGAAACATTCTATTGTATTTACTGAATTGCTGAATGTTGCTATATATACGGTTTGTTTAAAAAGGAACGTGCAACATGGAGAATGCATACAGTAAGGCAACCTATTGTTTTTCTGTTTCAATGATCATTAAGTTATATTTTCTTTTTTGTTAAAGAACCTTTTTGTGTTCATATCAGCTTCATAGACTGGAAGAGCTACAGGTCAACATTCAGCTTACACTAGACAGCATGTCAGAAGTGACATTAAAACACTTGTTGAATAACAAGAGTCGTCGTATGCACTTGTGTAAAACCTAACACGTTTAATTTTTTAATACTAAAAACACGCATTTTCTATGGGTTTGTATCTGTTTTAACAACTTGTATAATATATATATATATATATATATATATATATATATATATATATATATATATATATATATATATATATATATATTTTAAAATTTTTGATGGAATGCTTTATTAATAGACGGAATACATCAATGTAAAACATGAACATGAATAAGATGGTACAATATATCAAAGATTATGAATCTCTCCAGCTCCCCGAAGCCGGACGCGAGCCAAGTATGCAGCATGCGTTTCCCCTCTGGATGGCCATGCTGAGACGCTGGAACATGAACGTGGCTGCCCTTGGGTCCCTGGTGGTGTCGATGAGTCTGGAACCCAGTTCCTTAAGGAAACGTGTTGCATTTTTTCCCCACGCTCCCAAGGTCTCTGATCCCACTGGGACAAATTGATACTGTTGGCTTATGTCCCTGTACTTGCCGATCTTGTACTCCTCTCTGTGGTCAGCAGCTCCTCCCTGTCGCCCAACACTGTGATGGATGTAGGTGTCAGCCAGTGTCGACACACAGGTATAATCCCATGCTAAGAGCTTGCCATTCTTCCAAGGATAGATGGTGATCCCGTCGGGCGGTTTGCTGGGTTGTGGGCATTGTTGGCTGCTAGTGATCGAGGCTCTCTCTGGCTGGGCATCCAGCTGTAGCAAGGGTTCTCTTTATGATGTCGTTGACCTCATTGTGTCTTGCATGCCAACCCTTGGTTTTAGAACAGTTAAGACCATGTAGACCATATTGGTCGGCTTGCGCATCGCTGCAAATACACGTATATTCCGTGTGAATAGGGGCAGCAAGGCGCAGAGCCACTGCAATACGAAGGGTCTTAGGGTCGAGGCGTGTTCCCATGGCCGAAATGGGAACTGTTTGGAGGAAGTCCCCAGAGTGACGTGCACTCACAGCTAGGAGACGGCAGTCTCCCTGTCTGATGTTACGGCCCTAAGCATATTGGCAAGTATCTTTTCAGTGATGGGGCCGTCCCAGCTTGACTGTTTGTAGGCCAGTTCTTCACTAGGTTTTGGTGTTGGAGCAGCAAGAGTCTCCCATTCAGTGATGGCACTGGTGTAGCTAGGGTCCTGTATTCCTGCTGAATCACTGAGGTTGTCTGGAAGAATTTGTTTTATTAGCTCATTTGATGCAATGGAAGAGGATAAGAAAGCTGGTACTCCCAGCTCCCCAAGCCTGATTGGAAGTGAGGCTTGCAACCACTGTCCATCTTCGAGGGAAAGATTCAATACACTCTCTAGAATGGTCTTGAGGAGAGAGTCATATTCCTTGAGTTTCGGGCTGCTGAAGGCTGGGGAGCACCTGGTGAGTAGGTAGAAGGCATCATGTGTATCGATGTCTTTCATCCTACCTTCCATCGTCCTGAGGTCTGAGATTTTTTTCCAGGACCAGATCGATGGCATTGGGCCCAAGAGGAGCACCAAGGAGAGTGCTGTTGGCTGGATCAATGGCTCGTGCCCCTGGTAAAACAGCCCTAATGTTCTGGATCATCTGTGGATTGGTGGAAACTATTTCACATTTGGTGGGGTTTAAAGATAGGCCCAGGCTCTCTACCATATCTTTAATTTTCCTGATGTCTCCTAGGAGAGATTCTGTAGTGCCAGCTAGGGTGCCATCATCCAAGAACCAGATATTGAGCTCACTGGACAGCGCTTCTGTGACTTCCTTGATGACTAGACAGAATAGAAAGGGGGCAAGAGGGTCCCCCTGTTGCACACCCTCACACGAGTCAATTTCATGGTCCCCAAACAATAGTTTAGAAGCCACACTATAACACGATTCTATGAAGGGATAGAGGGAAGGAAAGTGCCTAGAAACTGCTTGAGAGCAGCATCCCTTCTGACTGAGTTGAAAGCATTGGCAAAGTCTAATTTGATTAAGGCTTTTTCATTGGACATGTTGTTGATGTACACTAGTGCTGCATGGGCAGCTGCTTCACAGCCTTGTTGAACACCAAAACCGAGCTGAGTTGGTTTCAACATTGAGGCAGCATCTTGACTCACCATTCGTACTGCAGCCTTGGCAACTAGGCGCCGAAGGGTGTTGCCCACTGCAATGGGCCTGATTCCTCCATCCTTTTTCCGGAGGGCACACAGTGAGGCACCAAAGAAAAGGGGTCTAATGGCCTCTGGGACACTGCCAGCCAGGCACACATTGGAAAATTTGGTGATTTCAGACAACAATCTCTCAGAGACCTCACTAAGACCTGGAATGAGCATTTGTTTTAAGTGTTGTGGCCTTAAACCGGTGAAACCTCCTGCTGAGCCCTGTGGAAATGACATAGCAGCTTATACACATCGGCGTCCCGTAAGGTTAAATGTTCTTCACCTGCTGCAATGTCAAGGGGCCAATGTTGTACTGGGAGCCCTGGGTGGATGTTTGTCCTTCAGGGCTTGTGCTGTAATGATATCCTTAGGAGCGATGGTATCCTCACTGGTTATAAGCCCAGTGCTCCGATAGTATTACCCTCTTCTTTTTTTCTGCTAATTTGGGCCCTGATTTTTGAGGCGTCAGGTGTCCTGTTGTTGACATTTGCCTGGCGGGTGTTTGACGCCCTGAAGGGGAGACGGACAAGGTTTTATCTCAAAGGGAATGCATTTATTGCCATAACAGATGTAGCTAGTGACTTGTCCTCCCTTGGTGGGACAGCCAAAACAGGCATTGCCAAAAAGCAGTAGGTTGTGCCAGGATCCGTTGTTTGCAGGAGCATCATTGACTTTCTTCAAGAGGTCAGCGAATTTGCTGGCAGCTTCATGGCGAGCTGCTTTTGGGGATGTGTATCAGCGTCCTGGTGGATGTTAATTTGATTGCAGCTTTTAGGTCCTCTGTAGAGGTCAAGTCAGGGTGGCTGTCAGCTCTGTCTGCTGGGAGGTCTGTTGGCTGTTCCCATTTGGAGCCCTCCTGGAGCCTAGACATCCATTGTGTGCAGATGTTGCCAGTAGAGGGATTGAGTGCACATTCCCTATGGCACACCTGGCAGATGCCTCGTGGACGTGTGTGTGTGTGTGTGTGTGGTGGAATATAATGCAGAGAATCCGTAGTTTGGAGATTAGGAGTTGGTATGGGATTACCAAAACTACTATCCAGAGGGCTGAGGAAGGGTTATTGAGATGGTTTGGACATGAAGAGAGGATGGAACGAAATAAAATGACTTCGAGAATGTATAAATCTGTAGTGGAGGGAAGGCGGGATAAGGGTAGGCCTAGGAAAGGTTGGAGGGAGGGGTAAAGGAAGTTTTGTGTGCAAGGGCTTGGCCTTTCCAGCAAGCGTGCGTGAGCGTGTTAGAAGCAAATGGAGACAAATGGTTTTAGGACTTGAAGTGCTGTTGTAGTGTAACCAAGGCAACATTTATGAAGGGATTCAGGAAACCGGCATACCGGACTTGATTCCTGGAGATGGGAAGTACAGTGCCGGCACTCTGAAGGAGGGTGTTAATGTTGCAGTTATATAACTGTACTGTAAGCATGCCTCTGGCAAGACAGTGATGGAGTGAATGATGAGTTTTCTTTTTCGGGTCACTGTGTTAATATACATGTAATATATATATATATATATATATATATATATATATATATATATATATATATATATATATATATATATATATATATATATATATATATATATATAAGGCAGTTATGGTAGGAAGACAAAATATATTGAGAAGAAAATGTAGGCTACACTATATGAAACATTCCCTTGAGGTAAACTTCTTGATGCCGGTTGAGGGCTCTTGATTCAGGGATTTAAGGCTACCTTCCAGTTTCCTTCGATCAAATATGATTCCCTCCATTCCCAATGTGCTGCATGATCCCCTAATGTTCAGTGATTCATGTAAATAATAATAATAATAATAATAATGCCTCATGCATTGAACGCCTACGAAAATGTTCGAAAACTTTCATTCGTATCTCATGTGTAGAAATATAAATAAATGAATATTTTGTGTTTCTCTGATAGAAACAGGTATATACCGCCTTTAGCCAGAGCAAAAATATTTTGAGATTCATGTTTTATATATCAAGAGACAAGGCAGAATATTCTCATTTTTAAATGTGAATAAAGTTAGTTTTCTTGAACTAGTAGAAATACGAATTTTACTCTGAAAACCAGGACAGAACGAACGAGGGCAAAGAACGTGCGAGATATCGCAGTCACTCTTCCTGAGGATAGTTGTATTGTACCTCAACCCTGAATGTAGGTGAAAATATCCACCAGGCAAAATTTTGTATCAAATCGAGTTTTCTCTTCCTCCCCTTCCGTCTCAGCTCAGCCCCATTATATATATATATATATATATATATATATATATATATATATATATATATATATATATATGTGTGTTGTGTTGAAAATTCGTATGAAATCATAGGCGTGACAGGATATGAAGCCTTGAAGAAGCGTTCCGGAGATTGCTAAGTCAGTGTTCTACCACCTCTCCCGGGAGGTCATACTGATGTTTTAATATAGGAGATGTTTTTCTTGGAGACGGTGATTACTGACCCCAGCAGCAGGCAAAGACCAGCTCTAGCTCCTGTTCTTTCCAAGCTACGAGTCAATGTGAGGAGAATTCGTAATATACGAGTGTAGGTGTTTAAAGGAGCGACAGTGGCTGCTGCTGTTGGTGTTGGGTGTCTCATTAAAACCCGCCACTGACTCTCAGTTGGTGGCTCTCAGGCTCCATGTAAAAAAATCATGGTTGTAGTAGCAAATAACAAAAAGGCACAATACCGTGACTGGAACAATACACACACAACCCGCACATATAAAGAGAGGAGCTTACGACGACGTTTCGCTGACTTGGACCATTTACAAAGTCACACTAACACAGAGACAGAGGAAGGGTATTTATAGGCAGGCAGACAGGGAAGGGTACAAGAGGTGGGAAATGTAGGAGTAGTGGTAGTAGTGGTAGTAGTAAAGGTAGTAGTAAAGGTAGTAGAGTAGACAGTCATATGGGAAGGAGCACTGCTATGAGGCTAGCGGCCCGCAAGGGGTACGAGAGGAAGAAGAAGCGAAAAAATGAAGGAAAATACCAGGCAAAAGAAAGAACAGAAAGAAAGGAAAACCCAAGGAGAAAAAGGAGAAGGGGAAGATAAGACAGGGAAGGAATCAGGTTAAGTCACGGGTGTTCTGAAGTTTAGAGCATTTAACAATGTAATGAGAAGGAAAGCATCAACAGAGACAAAGCCAGGGCTAAGATTCATACAGGGAAAGTTGTGTATAAGGGAGGATTCAACCAGGCGGCGACTATGAAAGTTGGACGTAGGGTAGACGTCCCTATACACAACTTTCCTGTATGAACTTACCCTGGCTTTGTCTCTGTTGATCTTTCCTCTCCATTCATTGTTAAATGCTCTAAACTTCAGAACACCCGTGACTTAACCTGATTCCTTCCCTGTCTTATCTTCCCCTTCTCTTTTTTCTCCTTGGTTTTCTTTTTTTGTTCTTTCTTTGCCTGGTATTTTCCTTCATTTTCGCTTTCTTCCTCCTACCCTTCGGGCCGCTAGCCTCATAGCAGTGCTCCTTCCCATGCTGTCTCTCTACACCTTGCTACTACCTTTACTACTACCACTACTACCACTACTCCTACATTTCCCACTCTCTTAGCCCTCCCTGTCTGCCTGCTCAATCCTTCTCTGCTTGTGTGGACTTTGTAAATGCCAAGTGCCAAACGTCGTCTGCTTCCTTATATGTGCGGTGTGTGTGTATGTATAGCAATTATAAGCCAGTGTGTAGCAGTGGTAGATGGTTGCACCAGCAGTCTCAGGACCGCCACCTCACAGTTTAAAGTCACTACTGGTTTTTCAAGTAACATAAAGAGATGAGATTACAGCATATATTGTCGGTGTAGCTTGAAATCGTATTCAGGCTTAGGTGGTCTCCAGCTGGCCACAGATAGCTGAATGCACGTCTGTTTTTTTACGTCTGTTACTAAAACCTATCAAAACAGCCTGTACATTCAGCTGTGTATAAAAATAAAAATGACATTAGGTTAGGTAAGATCAAGGGCTGGGGGGGAGAGGGTGTCTCGTCCCAGGTGGTGATTGCCACAATAACGAGGCAGTGGGCGTCCAAGAGCCTCCTCGTTAAGCCGCCACCAACCACCACGGCTGTGTAGTCTCTCTCTGCTTTTTCCCGCCGGCAATTTGCGTCTTTGTCGGATTTCTATTTATGTTATTATTCGACGTATCTACGTGTCAGAGGTGTGCCTTATTGCTGATGAAGGGTTTTAATCCAAAGAATTGGAGCTGTTCTGTTTTGGTTCAAAACTCGTTACCGTATTTTCCGGCATATAAGGCGCGCCTTTTTCCCAACAGAAAGTCATGAAAATCGGCCTGCGCCTTATATGCTCAAGGTCAGGGTCAAGGGTAAACTTTGGGTTACGTTTTAGCGTAAAATGAGAGAGTAATTAACCCTTGAGTATTATTACTGATTTACCATTTTGATACTTCTGTCATGTGCGGAAAATACGGTACCTCACATTCCTTATACAGTGTATGACCCCGGCAGACGTAGCGACATCGCCATGAATAATAATAATACAAATTTTACTAGATGTAGTGTATATGTAACTTATAGGCTCGAACCTACGGAATGTCTTGACCTGATTAATCCTTGATTCTGGTTAAGTTCTAATCTTGTGAGTTGCCTTCCCTTCCTTGGATCAAACTTGATTGCACCCCATTCCCCAGGTGCTGTACGGACCCTGCGGGACAAGCACAGGGGCCATAATAATATAGTAGAGAAAGTACCTAACGTGTATTAGAAATTTAGAAAGTATAGATTATCCCTGGAGGGCGAGTGTGAGGCAGGACCCAGTGATTTATACCAGTGTTCAGTGACCACCTCATCAGTGTGGTGTCCACTTTATTATCCAGTGGTGCAGCTTCACTTCAGAACCTGGGGTCACCAGCGCTGTAAAGAACTCAAGGACCACGATGCCAGACCTAAGCCGCCCTTTCTTATTTACTTTATTGCGGTTAACTCGATGTTAATATTGGTTAATTTATCTTACTTAGGTTAGGACTGGTAAATGTCCCCATGGTGTATTTATCTATAGTGATAGTATCTATTCACCATGATGGTACGGTATTAGCCGACTTTTATTATACACAACACACCTACCACCACACACACACACACACACACACACACCTACCACCTACCTACCTAATAAAAACTTATCATGAAACTCGTGTCACAAGTAATCTACTGTTACATTATTTAGTAATGTTACCCAAAATTCCCTCTCATTCATCTCTTTCTCATTGTCATGAAGGTGGCGTCAGTTGGCTGGCAGGGTTCGACCACTGTCCATTTGATCATCTGTAGGAGACAATCTGAAGCATCTGAAGTGGCCTGTCAGGCCAGGCTCGTTCATCTTCCCAACGCCTCGCCTCCCAACCCAGTCTGTCTTCCCCCTGCCCTTTCTCCATGTCTCCAGTAATGACATGTTTTTTTTTGTTATCAGATACATCACGTGTGTAGTACCCCTTACTAAACACTTGAATATTTCCAGTAGGTAATGAGTTTTACACTATCATTTTTTCCCTGCAAGACTATAGTTTCTTGTATGCTTTCACAGTATTTTTTAGGATGTGGTCCACAACAGTTGACAAACACCCGGTACCTGCTTCTATGCTAGGTGAGCAGGGCATAAGGTAACTTGCTCTTTGGTTCCTCCTGGTCTGTGAATCGAACCATACACTTATCGCTTGTGAAACTACGGTTCTCATTAACGAATTATTGACCATTCTTGAGCCTTTCTCGAGGAAAAATGAAGGAAAAAATGGAGAAGTGGAGGGGTGGTCAACAGAGATGACAGTAGCAAGGTATTACCGTATTTTCCGGCATATAAGGCGCACGAGCATATGAGGCATATGTTTCCAAGCAGTTGTAACGTCGTTAGTAAACAACTAAAGCATTACCCAGAGCCTACCCTTGACTCCTGATCTTGCGCATATAAGGCGCAGGCTGATTTTACAAGTCTGGGAAAAATCGCACCTTATATGCCGGAAAATACGGTACTCACAGAGTGGGTCCAGGCAGTTTCATCAAATGGGAAGAAAAGCAGGAAAAATAAGAACGATTCGTACTGTTTAAGCACTATTCACATCCTGCATAGTGTAGATAAAAACTGGATGAAGTTTTAGTCCATGTTAGACTGTTGACAAATCGAGCAAGTAAGAGGTGTGGATGAAGGCAGTGAGAACTGAGGAGACAGCCTAACCAGCTCAGGTTACGTGTGATGTTAATATTAGACCATTTCACAGTGCACTAAGAGACAACCCCTACATGATAGTCTTGTATTATACAAAGGTGGGTTCAACAGAACGACCTAGGTGCTGCTTCATCTCCCTATTGTTACTGAAGTCTTGGTCTTTTTCGTCCTTTGCTTTTTAAGATAACTACTAGTCTCAAACTTCTGGTGGTACTAAAGGCGCTTTTTTTTATTCACATAATTGCTAATCCTTATAAGGAATATTTTGAAGTGTTCTATCTATTCGTGTATGTCCTCCCTGGCTACACTATGTAGATGGCGTTTTTGCTGTGTGGCCTCACGACTCTGACTCTAGTGTTGGCTTGAGGCTTCACAGATGTGAGTTTTGTGTGGATGGTAATACAGGTGTGAGATGCCGTAGAGGCATTAGCCTCCACGGCATGATGTGGATACAGATGCAGTTGAGTCTAGTGCAGGTGTGAGTTTTGTAGTGGAGGCTGATGCAGAAGTAAAATTGGAGTTCAGGTGTGAGAGTGAGTGTTGGGGTGAGCTGTGAAGGTGTGAGTGTTGGGGTACAGGTGTGAGTAACTTGCAAGTGACAATGTCACGTGCAGACGCCATATTCCAGAGGAATGGCAAAGCGCCGACAGTGTGGTAAGACTGCAGAGGAGTCTTCTTTGGTACAGCATATCACTACAGACTAACTTTATCAAGTACGTTAACCAACTTGTGGTAAGACGTTGTACCATTAAAAATTCTTCCGCAATCAGTGTCTTCCTCACACAACACCACAATTGAGGCTGGGGTCACCTTCACCTCTTCCCTCACCACACACGCTAGTTCTGCCCCACCACACACGCTGATTATGCCCCACCACACACGCTGGTTATGCCCCACCACACACATTGGTTATGCCCCACCACACACGCTAGTTATGCCCCACCCACACGCTAGTTATGCCTCACCACACACGCTGGTTATGCCCCACCACACACGCTGGTTATGCCCCACCACACACGCTAGTTATGCCCTACCCCACCGCTAGTTATGCCCCACCACACACGCTAGTTATGCCCCACCACACACGCTACTTATGCCCCACCACACACGCTAGTTATGCCCCACCACACGCTAGTTATGTCCCACCACACACGCTAGTTATGCTTCACCACACTGGTTATGCCCACCACACACGCTGGTTATGCCCCACCACACACGCTAGTTATGCCCCACCACACACGCTAGTTATGCCCCACCACACACGCTAGTTATGCCCCCCCACACACGCTAGTTATGTCCCACCACACACGCTAGTTATGCTTCACCACACTGGTTATGCCCACCCACACGCTAGTTATGCCCCACCACACACGCTAGGGTATGCCCCACCACACACGCTAGTTATGCCCCACCACACACGCTAGTTATGCCCCACCACACACGCTAGTTATGCCCCACCACACTGGTTATGCCCACCACACTGGTTATGTCCCACCACACACGCTAGTTATGCTTCACCACACTGGTTAGCCCCACCACACACGTTAGTTATGCCCCACCACACACGCTAGTTATGCCCCACCACACGCTAGTTATGCCCCACCACACGCTAGTTATGCCCCACCATACACGCTAGTTCTGTCCCACCACACACGCTAGTTATGTCCCACTATACACGCTAGTTATGTCTCACCAAACACGCTAGTTCTGTCTCAACACATTAGTTTTGTCTCACCACACATTAGTTCTGTCTCACCACACGTATTATTTCAGCATACGCTCAATCTTCACTGTGTTGACACTGGGAAATTCTGTGTAAACTAAGAGATCTTCAGGAGGTAAAAAGAAATGTACGAGGTTCATCGTTGTGCATTATTTACAAAACAAAGATATTGTTTAGTTAAGGAAATCGTGATAAAGTACACTGGTGTCTTTATTGGTGTAAATTTTTTAACCTGAATTGTTTTGTAATGGATTAATATCCAGCTTACATGTATTCAGTATTATGTTAAGGGAAAATTTAAAAATATAGACGAGGCGTCACTTGGTGAGCAAGTGACCACCTCCTGCTTTGCCAACCATCCAGCCTCCACCACTGCCGTCCATCCACCGCTGCCATCCACCCACCCATCTTCACAACCAGGGTTACTGAGGTTGCATCACACCTCTTCAACATCAGTCATGAATTCTTATAAAATTCCTGTTTCATCATATTTTCTCATCCCCAATCCTCGTATCCAGTACACACACACAATATATATATATATATATATATATATATATATATATATATATATATATATATATATATATATATATATATATATATATATATCTTAATAGTTCTTGTTCTTATTGCTTTCCTTTCATATCCATGGGGAAGTGGAATAAGAATCTTTCCTCCGTAAGCCATGCGTGTTAAAAGTCAACTAAAATGCCAGGAACAATGGGCTAGTAACCCCTTTTCCTGTATAGCTTACTAAAAAGAAAAGAAGAAAACCGTCAAAGTGGGATGTTTGAATGTGCGTGGATGTTGTCGAATGATAAGAAAGAGATGATTGTAGATGTTATGAATGAAAAGAAGCTGGATGTCCTGGCTTTAAGTGAAACAAAGATGAAGGAGGTAGGAGAGTTTCAGTGGGGAGAAATAAATGGGATTAGATCAGGGTTTCAAATAGAGTTAGAGCTAAAGAAGGAGTGGCAATAATGTTGAATAATCAGTTATGGCAGGTAAAGAGGGAATATAAATGTATAAATTCAAGATTATGTGGAGTAAAATAAAGGTTGGATGTGAAAAGTGGGTTATAGTAAGTGTTTATGCACCTGGAGAAGTGGGTAGAGGAGAGAGAGATTTTGGGAAATGTTGAGTGAGTGTGTGGGGAGTTTTGAACCAAGTGAGAGAGTAATTGTGGTTGGGATCTTAATGCTAAAAGTGGGTAAAATGTTGTGGAGGGAGTAGTAGGTAAATTTGGGGTGCCAGGGGTAAATGTAAATGGGAACCATTAATTGAGCTATGTGTAGAAAGAGGTTTGGTAATAAGTAATACATATTTTATGAAAAAGAGGATAAATAATTAACAAGGTATGATATAGCACGTAAGGAA
>WNWK01051910.1:0-12337 GCA_009830355.1 Cherax destructor | reverse complement strand
GGCAAGGGGCCCCCTAAATTTGAAAAAAATTCTGGCCATTAAAATTTTTCCGGGGTTCCCCGGGACGGAAATCCCTTCAACCGTTTTTAGGGATGGTAGGGTTTTATAGAAGATTCTGTAAAAATTTTGCAGATATTGTTGCACCTCTAACCTCACTTACCAGTCACAAAGTTCCCTTTTATTTGGACCCCAGAATGTCAAGATGCATTTACGAAAGAAAAGAGGTTACTTTGTACTGCACCCATTTTGTTGTCTCCAGACTTTTCAAACCATTTTCCTTACAGATTTATGCTTGTGAGTCTGGGGTGGGCAGTGCTTCGGGGAATCTGGGGATGATTTGCAGCCTGTGGCATTTTTTCTGCCAAAACCAGCCACCCAGAGGGCCTCCCTTTTACTATGGGAAGGAGGCCTTTCACTTCTGGCATTAGACATTTTGATGTCTGGGGCCGTCCTCTGGGTGGTCTCCATCTCAACCACAACCCTCTGGTTATCTCCAGATTGAAGAAAAAAAACCAGACTCATGCGTTGGAGATTGGTTAAAAACCCTACAATATAAAAATTATAACATTGCGGGAAAAAATTTAAACACAATACTGATGTGTTGTCCGAGTCATTGAATTTAGTTAGGATGTGTTAGGGACTTTGGGTAGAACCAGCCCTTTTCCAGTGGTGGGTTTTTTAGTGGGGGTGCCCTGCTACCGACCGCAGGCACCTTGGACCTATGTTAGCCCTACTGTCGGCTGTCTCACTCTTAAGTTTAAAAGCTGACTTATGTTCGAGAAAAGTTTAGCTTTAACTAATGAGTGGGATGGTAGAGGGGAAAGGCGGTCCCATTATTATAATGTGCCATGGTGGCACCTACCCATTTGAGGTGGAAGCCTAGTCCTGAGCCCTCTTGGGGTGGGGGTGCATGCAAAGAGATGAACCTTTATTCGAGCATGTTAAACACACCCACATAGGCTCCTCCAACCAGCGAACCATCGTTAAGGGTTTGGTGATGAGGGCCCATCATCAAATCAACGACTCGGTTAAGCCAATTAAATGCGAGTTTAACAATGACAAAGGTGACGTGGTTACCACTGCAGTTTGTCATTGAATTCCTGCATAGAGCTGGTTGTGGAAAGTTGTCTGTCTTTTGGCTGCTGCTTAGCCTAGACAACTGTGGCGTGCACTAAACACTACTCCTTTGTATATAGTGTACATATGTGTAAATAACACTTTGTTATACTTGGTGAAGGAAAAGACAAAAGTCTTATATAATCATAATTACTTGGTGAAGGAAAAGATAAAAGTTTGGAATTAATCTAGCTGATTTTTGAAAGAAATACAATTTCAATACATCTTCTACTGTGTTTCTTTGCTCCAAGCTTCCTTTACACTCAGGTTAACAGGCCATTGAACCTGAGGTTGTAATATCTTCCTCACTTCTTAGTCTAGCTTGATCGTATCTGGCTTTCCTGTCCATTTCCTTGTTTTGCTCTTTCCTCAGCTCTACGTCTTGTTAAGATCCTTTGTGACCTCTTCTTTGGTTCTCAGCTTTCCTGGGTGAACCACGAGCTCTATTTCTTTCTTATTTGTTCTCTTCATACGTGATATGAATTGCTTTCATGCACTATTTTGTCTATTATATCAAATATTTTGTGATTTTTTTTTCCATTTAGTTCTCCTTGCCACTGGGTTTCCTTCAAGATGTTCTTCATTTCCTCATTGTTTCTTTTTAGTGACCTGGTTTGCATTTCGCTTTTTAAAGGGGTGGACTGGTAAACCAGCGGAAGGCCTCGGTCAGATGACCAAAAGCTCCAGTGGTGGGTCATCATCTAAATAAGACCCGCGTCAGGAGACACTTGTCCTGTTTCCTGACGAACCTTACCTAACCTAACCTCTCCTTCCATTCCTCTCTCCAGTGTCACTGTCACTAGGTAATCAATTCTTAATATTTCATGGTCACTGGCTCCTAGTAGTCATTTTCATGCTCGACTTTTTTTTCAGTCATGTTTGCCTAGTCTCGTTGGATCATCTTCCCATCTCATTCCCATCATTTTCCTCACATGTTGCCTCATGATGTTCCTCATTACTGCTTCCTGGAATTTTACTTTCCAGGTTTCCTGTCCTCAATGTGGGTGCCAGTTCTTCAGGTTGATCTTCTTGTAGTTAAAGTCATTTACAGGCCGGGGTTTTCCTTTTGTCTATCTTCATCTGTTAATTGTTCTGTTATATTTGTTGTGGCTCTGTTGTATTCATCCCTCGGTCGGTTGTTGCTGAGTCGTGAATCACATACCACAACACAACCACTATCATTGTCGTTACTGTCACTGCTATATATGTTCTGAACTGCACTGCTTCCATTTATCTCTTATTTAGAGTATTCTTCTTCCTCTCTCTCTCCTCTCTTCCGCAGTACCGTGGCGGTGCCACAGGGCTGCTCCCTCCGTAGGGCTATAAATGGTACTCAACTTTTACAAATTTCGACGCTCCTTCCAAAGCCAGTGACGGGCCACTCTTGAAAATTTTTCGTGTCAAGCCTCTTCGTTCCTGGCGAATGTATCATCAGCGTCATCATCGTCATCATCGTCATCATCATCGTCATCATCGTCATCATCATCATCATCATCCTCATCATCTTCCGCTGCACTTGCAAACTGTCAGGGAAAAATCGTATTTGCTCTTATACCCAAGGACATTGTCGGCACTCTTGTGCTGCTGTCTGGGCTGTCTTCTGTCGTGGTTTCTTTTTTTGTTGTGGTTTTGTGGCTTCTGCTGTCTTCTGTTATAACTTCTGCTGCCTTCTATTATGGCTTCTGTTGCCTTCTATTACGGCTTCTGTTGCCTTCTACTATGGAATCTTCTGTCTTCTGTTTTGTTGCCTTCTATTATGGCTTCTGCTGTCTTCTGTTATGGTTTCTGCTGCTTCTGTTATAGTTTCTGCTGCCTTCTGTTATAGTTTCTGCTGTCTTCTTTTATGGGTTCTGCTGTCTTCTATTATGGCTTTTGCTGCCTTCTATTATGGTTTCTGCTGTCTTCTGTGATGGTTTCTGCTGTCTTCTGTGATGGTTTCTGTTGTCTTATGTGATGGTTTCTGCTGTCTTATATGATGGTTTCTGCTGTCTTATGTAATAGTTTCTGCTGTCTTCTTTGATGGTTTCTGCTGCTTTCTGTTATAGCTTCTGTTGTCTTCTCTCTTTTTGTTATCTTCTTTTACGATTCTGTTATCTCCTGCTATGGTTTCTGCTACCTTCTGCTATGGCTTCTGTTATCTTATGCTATGGTTTCTAATATTTTTTACCATGGTTTCTCCTTTCTTCTGCTATGGTGTTCTGAATACTTCTACCATGGTTTTCCTTTCTTCTACCATGGTTTCTGCAATCTTCTACCATGGTTTCTGCTATCTGCTACCATGATTTCTGCTATCTTCTACCATGGTTTCTGTTATCTTCTACCATAGTTTCTGCTATCTTCTACCATGGTTTCTGTTATCTTTTACCATGGTTTCTGCTGTCTTTTACCATGGCTTCCACTATCTTCTACCATGGTTTCTGCTATCTTCTACCATGGTTTCTGCTATCTTCTACCATGGTTTTGCTATCTTCTACTATAATTTTTGCTGTCTTCTACCATGGTTTATGCTATCTTCTACCATGGCTCATGCTATCTTCTACAATAGTTTTGCTATCTTCTACCATAATTCTGCTCTCTTCTACCATGGTTTCTGCTATCTTCTACCATGGTTTTATTTTCTACCACGGTTTATGTTATCTTCTACCATGGTTTTGCTACCTTCTATCATGGTTTCTGCTATCTTCTACCATGGTTTCTGCTATCTTCTACCATGGTTTCTGCTATCTTCTAGAATGGTTTCTGCTATCTTCTACCATGGTTTCTGCTATCTTCTACCATGGTTTCTGCTATCTTCTACCATGGTTTTTGCTATCTTCTACCATGGTTTTGCTATCTTCTGCCATGGTTTCTGCTATCTTATATCATGTCTCTGCTATCTTCTACCATGATTTTCACTATCTTCTACCATGGTTTCTGCTAGCTTTTAGCATGGTTTCTGCTATCTTCTACATGGTTTCTGCTATCTTCTACATGGTTTCTGCTATCTTCTACATGGTTTCTGCTATCTTCTACCAAGTTTTCATAAGAACAAAAGAAAGGAGGAACACTGCAGCAGGCCTGTTGGCCCATACTAGGCAAGTCCTTCACATTCTATCCCACTAACAGAATATTTGTTCAACCCAATCTTCAATGCTACCCAAGAAATAAGCTTTGATAATTCTATTTACTCATGTGCAATTCCCACTCAAATCCAACCCCTCTCACTCATGAATTTATCCAACCTAAATTTGAAACTACCCAAGGTCCTTGCTTCAATAACCCTACTAGGCAGACTGTTCCACTCATCAACTACCCTATTTCCAAACCAATACTTTCCTATATCCTTTCTAAATCTAAATTTATCTAATTTAAATCCATTATTGCGGGTTCTCTCTTGGTGAGATATTCTCAAGGCCTTATTTATATCCCCTTTGTTAATACCCATTTTCCACTTGTATACCTCGATCATGTCTCCCCTCATTCTTCGTCTTACAAGTGAATGTAATTTTAGGGTCTTCAATCTTTCTTCATACAGAAGATTTATAATGCTATGTATTAATTTAGTCATTCTACGCTGAATGTTTTCTAACGAATTAATAACCATTCTGTAATATGGAGACCAGAATTGACCTTCGTAATCTAGGTGAGGCCTTACTAACGATGTATAAAGCTGTAATATAACCTCTGGACTTCTGTTGCTTACACTTCTTGATATAAATCCCTGTAATCTGTTTGCCTTATTACGTACGCTTAGGCATTGGTGTCTTGGTTTAAGGTTGCTGCTTACCATCACCCCAAAGTCCTTTTCGCAATCTGTATGGCTAAGTTCTACGTTATTTAACTTATAAGTGCTTGGGTTATGGACACTCCCGAGCTTCAGAACCTTGCATTTATCTACATTGAACTGCATCTGCCACTTTTCTGACCAGGAATTGAGTTTGTATAAATCCTCCTGAAGTTCCCTGACATCTACGTTAGAATCAATTATCCTACCTATCTTCGTGTCATCGGCGAATTTGCTCATATCACTAGTAATTCCCTCATCAAGGTCATTGATATATATTATAAACAACAACGGGCCTAAGACTGATCCCTGTGGAACTCCACTTGTTACAGATCCCCACTCGGATTTAACCCCATTTAAGCACACTCTCTGCTTCCTATTGCTGAGCCATTACTCGATCCATGACAGCACTTTTCCCCCAATGCCATGAGCTGCCACTTTCTTTAACAGTCTCTGGTGCGGTACTCTATCAAAAGCCTTACTAAAATCTAAATAAACAATATCGAATTCTTTATCGTGATAGGCAGGAACAGCCCCTCGTGAATCCATGCTGAGTATCATTAATCAAATTATGGTTATCTAGATGGCTTCTAATAATATCAGCTATAATTGACTCTAGTAATTTGCCTACAATTGAGGTCAGGCTTATTGGGCGGTAATTTGACGGTAGTGACTTATCCCCTGCTTTAAAAATAGGAATTACATTAGCTATCTTCCACATATCAGACACTACACCTGTTTGAAGAGATAAATTAAAAATGTTAGATATTGGTTCACAGAGTTCCATTTTGCATTCCTTAAGAACCCTTGCAAAAAGCTCATCAGGACCCGGCGATTTATTTTGTTTCAGTCGGTCTACTTGTTTCATAACCATTTCACTAGTGACTGTGATATTACATAATTAATCTTCTTCAGGGACACTATAAAAAATAATTACTGGGATATTATTAGTGTGTTCATGTGTGAAAACCGAGAGAAACTAATTATTAAAAATAGAGCACATATCATTCTCCTTGTCAGTAAGATGCCCAGACCTATCTTATCTCTAACTTTTGTTCTATAAACCTGGAAAAAACTTTTTGGGTTAGTTTTTGAATCCCTAGCAACTTTAATTTCATAGTCCCGTTTAGCTTTTCTTATACCCTTTCTAATGTCCCTCTTAATGTCAGTATACTGATTTATAAGATGACCCTCACCTCTATTTATGCGCCTAAAAATTCCTTTCTTCAGCCCTAAAAGATATTTGAGCCTATTATTCATCCACTTTGGGTCATTTCTACTTGATCTAATTTCTTTATATGGGATAAATGTTCTTTGGGCAGCCTGTATAGTGTTAAGAACGCTGTCATATTGATAGCTCTCTTCGTTACCCCAGTCCACAGTTGATAAGTGTTCTCTAAGCCCATTATAATCTGCTAAGCGAAAGTCTGGGACTGTTACTGAATTATCCCTACTATCATACATCCATTCAATGCTAAAGCGAATTGTGGTCGCTTGTGTAGAGTTCCTCTGTAATTTCTAAATTATTAACAAGGGATTCCTTGTTTGCCAGAACTAAGTCAAGGAGGTTATTTCCCCTTGTAGGTTCTGTCACAAACTGCTTAAAAAACAATCCTGAACAACTTCTAAAAAGTCGTTAAATTCTAAATTCCCTGTCAAGAAATTCCAATCAGTCTGACTAAAGTTAAAGTCCCCTAGAATTACTACGTTATTGTGCCTTGTGGCCTTAACATTTTCCTCCCAGAGTAGTCTCCCTTGTTCCCTATCTAAGTTTGGAGGACGATATATCACGCCTAAAATCAAAAACATCAATATTACCCGCACTAGCAACTAATCTCAACTCGTCCATCTTATTCCTAGCACTACTACTATTGGTGTAATATACATTTAAAGACCCTCCTTTCTCTTTACTCTTCCTCCTCATTTCTGTTTTTCCACTATACCTATTACTGTCCTTGTCATCTAGTGCCACTGGCTTTCCAGTATCCACCTTATTCTGCCTATTACTAGTTCTCCTAGAACTTATAATATTACTACACTGGGACTTCACTGTTTTCCCCCAAAACCCATACCACTAACTATTTCTTGTTTAAAGCCCTAACAGCTCCCTCCACTGCAACTGCCAGTGCCCCCACCCCAAACCTGGATAAGTGAACCCCATCCTGGCATACATGTCATTTCTGCCATAGAAGAGGTCCCAGTTGTTAATGAATGTTACTGCATTTTCCTTACAGTATTTGTCCAGCCAGCAATTGACACAAATTGCCCTGGACAGCCATTCATTTCCAACTCCTCTCCTTGGCAAAATACCACATATGACAGGGTTCCCACCCTTCTTCCTAATTATGTCTATTGCTGACCTAAACCTGCTAGTCAGGTCCTCACTCCTACATCTGCCAATATCTGAGACAGATAATAAGATTGCTCCCATTACCTCTCATGATGTATTCCAGATGGCTAACAATATCCTCCATCCCAGCCCCAGAAAAGCAAACCCTCTGTCTCCTACTCCTATCCTTCAAACAGAAGGCCCTATCCATGTACCTAACCTGGCTGTCCCCAAAAACAATAATGTTTTTACCTTCCTTGGTGTCGTTCGTCATGACGCTCCGAGAAGTCGAATCACATTCATCGGGTAGCACGGAGAATCGGTTCAACATGGTTTCCGCTATCTTCTACCATGGTTTCCGCTATCTTCTATCTTGGTTTCCGCTATCTTCTACCATGGATTCTGCTATCTTCTACCATGGTTTCTGCTATCTTCTACCATGGTTTCCGCTATCTTCTATTTTGGTTTCCGCTATCTTCTACAATGGTTTCTGTTATCTTCTACTATGGTTTCTGCTATCTTCTACCATGGTTTCTGCTGTCTCCTACAATGGTTTTCGCTATCTTCTACCATAGTTTCTGCTATCTTCTACCATGGTTTCTGCTATCTCTACATGGTTTCAGCTATCTTCTACATGGTTTCCACTATCTTTTACTATAGTTTCTGCTATCTTCTACCATGGTTTCTGCCATCTTTTACCATTGTTTCCGCTATCTTCAACCATGGTTTCTGCTATCTTCTACCATGGTTTATGCTATCTTCTACCATGGTTCCCGCTATCTTCTACCATGGTTCCACTCTCTTCTACCATGGTTCCCACTCTCTTCTACCATGGTTTAATCCATCTTCTACCATGGTTCCCACTCTCTTCTACCATGGTTTAATCCATCTTCTACCATGGTTTCTGCTATCTTGTACCATAGTTTCCGCTATCTTCTACCATGGTTTGTGCTATCTTCTACAACGGTTTCCGATATCTTCTACCATGGTTTCCGCTATCTTCTACCATGATTTCTGCTATCTTCTACCATGGTTTCCACTATCTTCTACATGGTTTCTGCTATCTTCTACAATGGTTTCTGCTATCTTCTACCATGGTTTCCGATATCTTCTACAATGGTTTCCGCTATTTTCTACCATGATTTCTGCTATCTTCTACCATAGTTTCCGCTATCATCCACTATGGTTTCTGCTATCTTTTACAATGGCTTCTGCTATCTTCTACAATGGTTTCTGCTATCTTCTACCATGGTTTCTGCTATCTTCTACCATGGTTTCTGCTATCTTCTACCATGGTTTCTGCTATCTTCTTCCATAATTACTGTTATCTTCTACCATGGTTTCCGCTATCTTCAACAATGGTTTCTGCTATCTTCTACCATGGTTTCTGCTATCTTCTACCATGGTTTCTGCTATCTTCTACTATGGTTTCTGCTATCTTCTACCATGGTTTCTGCTATCTTCAACAATGGTTTCCGCTATCTTCTACCATGGTTTCTGTTATTTTCTACCATGGTTTTTGCTATCTTCTACCATGGTTTCTGCTATCTTCTACCATAGTTTCTGCTATCTTCTACCATGGTTTCTGCTGCCTTCTTCCATGGTTTCTGCTATCTTCTACAATGGTTTCTCCTATCTTCTGCCATGGTTTCTGCTATCTTCTACCATGGTTTCTGCTATCTTCTATTCTGATTTCTGCTATCTTCTACCATGGTTTCTGTTATCTTCTACCCTGGTTTCTGCTATCTTCTACCATGGTTTCTGCTATCTCTACATGGTTTCCGCTGTCTCCTACATGGTTTCTGCTATCTTCTACTATGGTTTCTGCTATCTTCTACCATGGTTTCTGCTATCTTCTACCATAGTTTCCCCTATCTTTTACCATGGTTTCCCGCTATCTTCAACCATGGTTTCTGCTATCTTCTACCATGGTTTATGCTATCTTTTACCATGGTTCCCACTATCTTCTACCATGGTTTGCGCCATCTTCTACCATGGTTTCTGCCATCTACCATAGTTTCCACTATCTTCTACCATGGTTTCTGCTATCTTCTACCATGCTTTCCACTATCTTCTACCATGGTTTCCGCTATCTTCTTCTATGGTTTCTGCTATCTTCTACAATGATTTCCGCTATCTTCTACCATGGTTTCTGCTATTTTCTACAATGGTTTTTGCTATCTTCTACAATGATTTCTGCTATCTTCTACATAGTTTCCGCTATCTTCTATCTTGGTTCCTGCTATCTTCTACCATGGTTTCTGCTATCTTTTACCATGGTTTCCACTATCTTTTACTATGGTTTCCTGCTATCTTCAACCATGGTTTCTGCTATCTTCTACCATGGTTTCCTCTATCATCCATGCTGGTTTCCGCTATCTTCTCCTATGGTTTCTGCTGTCTTCTACCATGGTTTCTGCTATCTTCTATTATGGTTTCTGCTATCTTTTATTATGGTTTCTGCTATCTTCAACTATGGTTTCTGCTATCTTCTACCATAGTTTTTGCTATCTTCTACTATGATTCCCACTATCTTCTACTATGGTTTCTACCATTTACCATGGTTTCTGCCATCTTCTACTATAGTTTCTGCTATCTTCTCCTATGGTTTCTGCTATCTTCTACCATGCTTTCCGCTATCTTCTACCATGGATTGTGCTATCTTTTACAATGGTTTTCACTATCTTCTACCATGGTTTCCACTATCTTCTACCATGGTTTCCACTATCTTTTACCATGGTTTCTGCTATCTTCTACATTGGTTTCCGATATCTTCTACAATGGTTTCTGCTATATTCTACCATGATTTCTGCTATCTTCTACCATGGTTTCCGCTATCTTTTACTATGGTTTCTGCTATATTTTACAATGGTTTTCGCTATCTTCTACCATGGTTTTCGCTATCTTCTACTATGGTTTCTGTTATCTTCTACCATGGTTTCTGCTATCTTCTACCATGGTTTCTGCTATCTTCCACCATGGTTTCTGCTATCTTTTACAATGGTTTTCGCTATCTTCTACCATTGTTTCTGCTATCTTCTACCATGGTTTCCGCTATCTTCTACAATGGTTTCCGCTATCTTCTACCATGGTTTCTGCTATCTTCTAAAATGGTTTCTGCTATCTTCTACCATAATTTCTGCTATCTTCTACCATGGTTTCTGCTATCTTTTACAATGTTTCCGCTATCTTCTACCATGGTTTCTGCTATTTTCTACCATGGTTTCCGATATCTTCTACAATGGTTTCTGCTTTTTCTTTTACCATGATTTCTGCTATCTTCTACCATGGTTTCCGCTATCTTCCACCATAATTTCTGCTATCTTTTACAATGGTTTTCGCTATCTTCCACTATGGTTTCCACTATCTTCAACAATGGTTTCCGCTATCTTCTACCATGGTTTCTGCTATCTTCTAAAATGGTTTCTGCTATCTTCTAATATGGTTTCTGCTATCTTCTACCATGGTTTCTGCTATCTTCTACCATGGTTTTTTCTATATTCTACCATGGTTTCTTCTATCTTTTACCATGGTTTCCGCTGCCTTCTTCCATGGTTTCTGCTATCTTCTACAATGATTTCTGCTATCTTCTACCATGGTTTCTCCTATCTTCTACCATGGTTTCTGCTATCTTCTATCATGGTTTCCGCTATCTTCAACAATGATTTCCTCTATCATCCACCATGGTTTCTGCTATCTTCTACCATGGTTTCTGCTATCTTCTACCATGGTTTTTGCTATTTTTTACCATGGTTTCCACTATCTTCAACCATGGTTTCTGCTATCTTCTACCATTGTTTATGCTATCTTCTAATATGGTTTCCGCTATCTTCTACCATGGTTTCCGCTATCTTCTAACATTGTTTCCGCTATTTTCTACAGATGTGTAACACACCTTCATTTTAATATTTTTAATTAATTATTGTTCCAACTTCTCAGACTTCAAAGATTTGGTGTACTGCTGTGTGTGTGTTAGTTAGTTACCATTTTGTCCTAGGCACATGTCAATTAGACACTAGGCCTGTTGTATATATGTGTGTGTGTATGTGTATGTAAGGAAACACTTCGAAATGTTTCTGCCCCACAGTGAATTGAACCCGGGCCCTCCGTGCGTGAAGCAAGAGCTATGTTAGTTACCATTTTGTCCTAGGCACATGTCAATTAGACACTAGGCCTGTTGTATATATGTGTGTGTGTATGTGTATGTAAGGAAACACTTCGAAATGTTTCTGCCCCACCGGGAATTGAACCCGGCCCCTCCGTGCGTCAAGCAAGAGCTTTACCCACTAGGCCACCGGGGGTATGTGTGTGTGTATGTGTGTGTGTACTCACCTAGTTGTACTCACCTAGTTGTGGTTGCAGGGGTCGAGTCATAGCTCCTGGCCCCGCCTCTTCACTGCTCCATGAGCTTTATTATACCTCTCCTTAAAGCTATGTATGGAACCTGCCTCCACTACATCGCTTCCCAAGCTATTCCACTTCCCGAACACTCTATGACTGAAGAAATACTTCCTAACATCCCTGTGATTCATCTGAGTCTTCAACTTCCAACTGTGTCCCCTTGTTGCTGTGCCCCATCTCTGGCACATTCTGTCTCTGTCCACCTTGTCAATTCCTCTCAGTATCTTATATGTCGTTATCATGTCCACTCTATCTCTCCTGTCCTCCAGTGTCGCCAGGTCGATTTACCTTTACCTCTCCTCGTAGGACATACCCCTTAGCTCCGGGACTAGTCTTGTTGCAAACCTTTGCACTTTCTCTAGCTTCTTTATGTGCTTGGCTAGATGTGGGTTTCAAACTGGTGCTGCATACTCCAGTATAGGCCTAACGTACACAGTGTACAGGGTCCTGAACGATTCTTTATTAAGATGTCGGAATGCTGTTCTTAGGTTAGCTAGGCGCCCATATGCTGCAGCAGTTATTTGGTTGATGTGCGCCTCAGATGTGCCTGGTGTTATACTCACCCCAAGATCTTTTTTCTTGATTGAGGTTTGTAGTCTCTGGCCCCCTGGACTGTACTCCGTCTGCGGTCTTCTTTGCCCTTCTCCAATCTTCATGACTTTGCACTTGGTGGGGTTGAACTCCAGGAGCCAATTGCTGGACCAGGCTTGCAGCTTGTCCAGATCCCT
>WNWK01051909.1:0-12337 GCA_009830355.1 Cherax destructor | reverse complement strand
ACATTTTTCAACATTCTTTCCGCTCGAAGACCAGACGGGAAATTACTAATTGTTTGGAGGTGACACACCAGCACACATGTGACCTTCTTAACACAAGTGACCTTCTTAACACAAGTGACCTTCTTAACACAAGTGACCTTCTTAACACAAGAGCCGGGAATGCAATGACCACACAGAGATGTAGTGATCTCTGTTATCCTTTGTAACAAAATATACATGAAGATCACATTCTTATACATAGTAACACCAGAGATACATAGTAACGCAGAATTAAGAAGATGACACTGTTATTCATAGTAACGCCACAGATACATAGATTACGTTGTTTTACACAGTAATACCAGAGATACAGTGATCACCCTGCTGACCACTGCTGACCTAGCTACATGCTAGTCACAGTCGCTCCCAAATCAAGAAGTATCCCTACGATCCCCGCTGGGGAGGGGAATTTATAGTCTACTAATAGCACCTCTACTCTTACACGATGTCTGCTCATCGTGTTAAGATAAAGCCTAAACATGGTGTTATCAACGACTCCTATAAACTAGCCCTTGCTGCAGCTTAAAGACCTGCTTGCAACTCAAATTTACAGCCATCCTCTCACTTAAAGACTTCTTCTTCTTAATAGTCTGCTCCGACGACCTTGAAGCATCCAAGCTGACAGGAACATCAAAATAAGGAAAGTTAAGAGAAGGACACAAATGCAACTAATGTGACATTTTATTGTGGCAACGTTTCGCTCTCCAGGAGCTTTCTCAAGCCGTTACAAGCGATAATGGACATAGTGGGTTTATATATATCTCAAAGTGAGGTGAAATACTAGTGGTGGTAGTAGTAGTGATATTAGTAGTAGTAGTAGTAATACAATAAGGTAGAACAATCAATATGCACATGAGTAAAAGGTGATAAAACAAATACTAGGGTAGTATAACAATAGGTTAGACAAATATTTCTGCTGGAGGTTGAAATATCGAAGGCCTGTAGGAGTGTTCCATATCTACGATGTGCTTGTATTGAATTAGCAGGAGAGACTATGTGATGGTAGGGTTTACTGTTTTCAGGAGGATTCTTGCTAAGACTTCAGAGATGGTGAAGCTGCCTTTGTTTTGTTTAATTGTGTTAGAAACAGAGATAAGTGCTGATTCAAGGCATTTGCGTCTACGGAAATTAGTTTCTTTGATTACTAGTCGGGCGTCTTTGAATTTCATGAGATGATTGTTGGAATTTCGGTGTTGTACGCAGGCGTTGTTCAGGTTATCGTTTCTGCATGCATTAATGTGTTCATTGATGCGTGTTTCGGGGTTCCTTGCTGTTTCTCCTACATAAATTCTGTCGCAGCCTCCACAGGGTATAGTGTAGACCCCTGCGTTGACTGGTTCATGGTGCTTGGATTTAGTCTTGGTTAGATCCTTAATTGAAGTACTGGAAGCGATGGCGACTCTAGTGTTAGCTTGTGCAAATACTTTAGAAATGTTGGATGCAACCTGGCTGTTGGGAAGAATTATGACTTTGTTTGGAGTGGTGTTGATGCGTGGAGAATTAATCATCTAAAGAGCTCTTTTCTTGCAATCTTTGATGAAAAAGGAAGGAAAATGTAACTCAGTGAAGGTTTGGTGAATGTATGTACATTCCTCGTCAAGAAACTCAGGACTACAAATTCGGTAAGCTCTTAGGAAGAATCCGATGATGATGCCTCTTTTGGTCTTAGTATCTTGACTGGAATAGAAGTGTTGAGATCATTTTTATTTGTAGGTTTCAGTAAACTTGAAATCTTAGGTTGTTATCTACTTTGTGGATGAGGACGTCTAGAAAGGGTAGTTTGTCATTGGACTCTTCTTCTAGTGTAAACTGGATCGCCGGTTCAACTGCGTTGAGCCTTGCCTGAAGATTCCGTACATCAAAACGTTTGGGAGTTATTACGAGGACTAACATCATCCCCTCAAGCGTCACTTGGTTACGTTACGTAGACGACGTCCTCGTAATAACAAAGGCAGCTTCACCATCTCTGAAGTCTTAGCAAGAATCCTCCTGAAAACAGTAAACCCTACCATAACATAGTCTCTCCTGCTAATTCATTACAAGCACATCGTAGATGTGGAACACTCCTACAGGCCTTCGATATTTCAACCTCCAGCAGAAATATTTGTCTAACCTATTGTTATACTACCCTAGTATTTGTTTTATCACCTTTTACTCATGTGCATATTGATTGTTCTACCTTATTGTATTACTACTACTACTACTAATATCACTACTACTACCACCACTAGTATTTCACCTCACTTTGAGAGTATATATAAACCCACTATGTCCATTATCGCTTGTAACGGCTTGAGAAAGCTCCTGGAGAGCGAAACGTTGCCACAATAAAATGTCACATTAGTTGCATTTGTGTCCTTTTACTTAACATATTGTCGGTAATTCTACCAATATTATTACAAAGTTAAGAGAGAAGATTTGAAGGTAGGAAATCGCTTCTCTGTTCTTCAGGATGAGTGTACTCCAGAGGCCAGTGAAGGTAAAGGTACTACTTCCCCTGCTAATAGAGGTAAGCAAATTCTTGTGGTAGGTGACTCGCAGGTAAGATATATGGACCGTGCTTTCTGTAATAGGAATAAGAGGGCGAGAGAGAGGGTGTGCTTCCCTGGAGCTGGTGTTGGAGACATAGTCAACAGGTTAGATAATATCATGTCAGGTAATGGGAACAAGCCCATTATCTGTCTCAGTGCTGGTGGAAATGATATTGGGAAGGGTAGGAGAGAAGAGTTGCTAGATAAGTACAGGTCAGCTATAGAGCTAATTAAGTCCAAGGGAGGGGTCCCAATCATATGTAGTATCTTGCCTAGAAGGGGAGTGGGAAATGAATGGTTGTCTAGGGCAATTGGTGCAAATTGATGGCTAGACAGATACTGCAAGGAACTTGCAATCCCATTCATTGACAACTGGGACAACTTTTATGGCAAACATGATATGTATGCAAGGGATGGGGTACATCTCTCTGGGACAGGGGTGGAAGCACTTGCCAACTCGATTGAGAGGGCCATTGCTGACATGCCTAGTATTTTAAACTGATAGATGATAGAGGTATGGGTGTGTGTGGGGAACAGTCAGTTTGCAACACTAGGGCTGAAAACAGTAAGTGTATAAAAGACATTCATCATAAAGTTACAAATAAGGGCAATGGATCAGGACAGCAAACAAAGGGAGACAGCAGGGGGAAACAAGAGACTAGCTCCATTAAGGTTTACTATACTAATAGCAGGAGTGTAAGAAATAAGATAGATGAGCTAAGATTAATTGCAAGTGCAGGAAACATAGATATTATTGCTATAACAGAGACCTGGCTCAATCTGAAAGATAGAGAGTTGCCTTCTGAATGTCACATACAAGGCTATAAATTATTCCACACTGATAGGGTCAACAGGAAGGGTGGTGTAGTAGCGATGTACGTCAGAGACAATTTAAAGTGTTGTGTTAGACAAGATATAAAATTAGAAGCGTCAGCCACTGAATCTCTTTGGTTACAGCTTCTTGAGGGCCTGTAAAACTTATTTTGGGTGTGATTTACAGGCCCCAAATCTTGATAGGGAGTGCAGTAAACTTCTATGGGATGAAATTCGTAAGGCATCTACACATGAAAATGTTGTGCTAATGGGAGATTTCAACTTTAGACAAATTGACTGGAGCAATTTGACAGGAAATTTAGAGTCAAGTGACTTTCTTGATACGATTCAGGATTGTTTTTTGAAACAGTTGGTGACAGAACCAACTAGAGGAAATAACCTGCTAGACTTGGTTTTTGCCAGCAGGGAAACGCTAGTTAATAATCTTGAGGTTAATGATGAGCTTGGGGAAAGTGATCACAAATCACTCAGTTTTAATATATCATGGAATTACCCTACTAATGGAAATCAAGTCTCTGTCCCTGACTTCTGCCTGGCTGATTTCATAGGACTAAAAAATTACCTGGGTAGGCTGAACTGGAATGACCTGACAGTGGGTCAGGTAGGTGGTGATTGCCAATATGACGTTTTCCAGAGAATAGTTCTAGCTGCTCAGACAGCTTATGTTCCTAATAGGGAAATCAGATCAAACAAAAATGATCCTAAATGGATGAACAATAGATTAAAACATCTCATTGGTCAAAAGAGAGGCATATAGGCGAATCAAAAGAGGAGAGGGGCAATTAGGTAATCAATATATTCAGTTAAAGAGAGAAATAAAAAGGGAATAAGAAAAGCAAAAAGAACTATGAGGTTAAAGTTGCGAGAGAATCGAAGACTAACCCAAAAGGATTTTTCAGGTATACAGAAGTAAGATTAGGGACAAGATAAGCCCACTCAAAAGTCACTCAGGTCAGCTCACCGACAGTGATAAGGAAATGTGTAGAATGTTTAACACTTACTTCCTCTCAGTTTTTACACAGGAAGATACTAGCGATATTCCAGAAATAATTAATTATGTAGAACAGGATGATAGTAAACTATGCACGATTAGGGTCACAAGTGACATGGTCCTTAGACAAATAGATAAATTGAAACCTAACAAATCCCCAGGCCCTGATGAACTGTATGCAAGGGTTCTAAAGGAATGTAAAGAGGAGCTTAGCAACCCGTTGGCTAATCTTTTCAACATATCACTGCAAACTGGCATGGTGCCAAATAAGTGGAAAATGGCAAATGTAATACCTATTTTCAAAGCAGGTGACAGGTCCTTAGCTTCGAACTATAGAACAATAAGCCTAACCTCCATAGTGGGAAAATTTATGGAATCAATAATTGCCGAGGCAATTCGCAGCCATCTTGAAAAGCATAAATTAATCAACGAATCTCAGCACGGTTTTACAAAAGGGCGTTCCTGCCTTACAAATTTAATAACTTTTTTCACTAAGGTGTTTGAGGAGGTAGATCATGGTAATGAATATGATATTGTGTATATGGACTTCAGTAAGGCTTTTGATAAAGTCCCACATCAGAGACTATTGAGGAAAATTAAGGCACACGGAATAGGAGGAGAATTTTTTTCCTGGATAGAGGCATGGTTGACAAATAGGCAGCAGAGAGTTTGCATAAATGGGGAGAAATCAGAGTGGGGAAGTGTCACAAGCGGTGTTCCACAGGGGTCAGTATTGGGCCCCTTGTTGTTCACAATCTACATAAACGACATAGATGAGGGAATAAATAGCGACATAAGCAAGTTTGCCGATGACACCAAAATAGGCCGTCCAATTCATTCAAATGAGGACATTAGAGCACTCCAGGAAGATTTGAATAGACTGATGCAGTGGTCGGAGAAGTGGCAGATGCAGTTTAATATAGATAAATGCAAAGTTCTAAATATTGGACAGGACAATGACCATGCCACATATAAACTAAATAATGTAGATCTTAATACTACTGATTGCGAAAAGGATTTAGGAGTTCTGGTTAGCAGTAATCTAAAACCAAGACAGCAGTGCATAAGTGTTCGCAATAAAGCGAACAGAATCCTTGGCTTCATATCAAGAAGCATAAATAATAGGAGTCCTCAGGTTGTTCTTCAACTCTATATATCCTTGGTTAGGCCTCATCTAGATTATGCTGCACAGTTTTGGTCACCGTATTACAGAATGGATATAAATGCTCTGGAAAACGTACAAGGAGGATGACTAAGTTGTATAATGTGATCCTTTATTGACAACGTTTCGCCCACGCAGTGAGCTTTATCAGTCACAACAGATCTACCTGGAAATGAGCAACATGGAGTATATATAGGGTGCAGTCAGTGGAGAATGCTGGGTCAGGTGGAGAAACTGCATGTGACAGTCTTAAAAGTAGTGTGATAGTTGAAACATTGTGGACAAGGACCTGCAGTGTACCATTCTTGAGAAGTTTCTTGGCAAGAATGGTACACTGCATCACTAAATCCACAATTTTCAACTATCACACTACTAAGGCACAGTTCTCCACCTGACCAGCATTCTCCACCTGACTGTACCCTATATATATCTCCATGTTGCTCATTTTCCAGGAGATCTGTCTGTGACTCGATAAAGCCCACTGCGTGGGCGAAACGTTGTCAATAAAGGATCACATTATACTGCTTATGTGTTTATTTTTCCATTGTGTCGGTATTTTATACCATTCATTTCCATTGATTCCATGTATCAGAAATCTTCCCTATGAGGATAGACTGAGGGCCCTGAATCTGCACTCTCTAGAAAGGCGTAGAATTAGGGGGGATATGATTGAGGTGTATAAATGGAAAACAGGAATAAATAAAGGTGATGTAAATAGCGTGCTAAAAATATCTAGTATTGACAGGACTCGCAGCAATGGCTTTAAGTTGGATAAATTCAGATTCAGGAAGGATATAGGAAAGCATTGGTTTGGTAATAGAGTTGTCGATGAGTGGAACAAACTCCCGAGTACAGTTATAGAGGCTAAAACGTTGTGTAGTTTTAAAAATAGGCTAGATAAATATATGAGTGGGTGCGGGTGGGTGTGAGTTGGACCTGACTAGTTTGTGCTACTAGGTCAGATGCCGTGCTCCTTCCTTAAGTGAATGTAACCTGACCTGGCTGGGTCGGGGCATTGGCTTAAGCCGGTGGGAGATTTGGACCTGCCTCGCATGGGCCAGTAGGCCTGCTGCAGTGTTCCTTCTTTCTTATGTTCTTATGTTCTTAACTCCTGGGCTTCGATTGACACTATTACAAAAATACCTAATGCAGCATCAATGATAAAAGTCACCTTCACTGATATAGACATGGCAAATAGAACAATGTCAGATGGCCTAGCCATCTCATACTACCACATACACCCAAGACAAATAGAACCAGAACGTTTCGCCCACGTCTCTCCCTGCTGGAACTGCTACTCCTATCTTCATTCAATAACTGAATGCCCTATTAAGGATAAGCAGTTCTGCTCTAATTGTTGCAAAGAAGGTCATGATTTCAAAACTTGTCCCTCCACCAATGCCACTCCTACTTGCCTCAACTGTAAGGGCACTCATCACACCCTAGCCGCAAAATGCCCTCTAAGGAAAGAAATTCTATCCAAGAAAATCAAAGAAGAAAAGAAAAACAGCCAAAAATCACCGACCTTTGCCGCCATAACCAAACTACAAGCAGACACCAAAAAAAATCTCCAAGCAACACAACAGTCCTCAACAACCTCAAACTCCATCTCTGCACTTCCCGACGCTGCACCATCCAAGGTGCTGTACTGCATGATGTATGCACACCTTGAAAACGCAGCAAACCCCGACACTTTCAACAAGACAATCAACGAACTATTCAGTCTAAATAAAATGCCAACCTTCGAATTTCCTGACTCTCCACCATCGCAAGACCTACTCAGGATTATCCCAAACATCGTCAACTTCACACCCATCTCTAGCAAAACTCCGACCCTGAACCTGAACCCACTTCAGAACCGTCATCACCGACAACAGCTAACTCTCAACAACCACTATCTCTCCAGCAAGCCGCAAATTATCAAGATCAAGAACCTCAACCTTTACTCCACACAACTACAGAAGAAACAGAAGTACTACATGAATAAACTGATGAATCCTCCGACGAAATAGAAGAAAACAACGAAGAAAACATCGAAGAAAACACTACAGAAACAACTGAAGAAAACACCACCACTGAATGCACCATCCTCAAGAACATTACTCTATACACGACCTCTGCCTTTCCTGACGAAATGCACGCTGAAGAACTCATTGATCGCCTGCAAGAAGGAACAGTAAAATACGTTTCCGAACCACACTGCAGAATGAACTATAGACAAATACTGCTTTCAATCACAACCCAAGTGAAATCCACTCGAAAATTCAAACTTTACTACATGTCTAAGAGGGACTTCAAAAAATTAAAGACAGAAGCTCCTGATGAAATCTATCAATATGTAAAAAAAAATATAATCCGCCTCAAACAATAAAACCCATCAACTGCCTCGACCAGAGTTCCCGTGCACCTGACGCCCAACCAGTGTTTTCATGATCCAGCCACCTTAACAACAAGTCAAAGAGCACTGTAACCACCCTGCTCTCCCGACTCTGCCCTCACCGAGCCCGCTCACCTGACGACAAGCCAGTCATGATCTAGTCACATGCCAACGAGCCAACGAGCACTGCACACACCCTGTCTTCGATTCTGCCATCATTTCATCGCCTCACAACGCTACGCAGCTGGGTTTAGCCCTGGCTCTTTATCTCCGACTCAAGATCTTCCTCTCATCATCTATTCTTCGTCTGTCCACCCTTCACACTCGCCCTCTTGAGGGCTCTTACCTGAGAGTATTCCAGTTCCAGATGAAAAACAGGTGGTCTGGCTGGCTGGGAGGTTCCTCACTTCTGGCTGGCTGGGAGGTTCCTCACTTCTGGCTGGCTGGGAGGTTCCTCACTTCTGGCTGGCTGGGAGGTTTCCTTCTGGCTGGCTGGGAGGTTCTCACTTCTGGCTGGCTGGGAGGTTCCTCACTTCTGGCTGGCTGGGAGGTTCCTCACTTCTGGCTGGCTGGGAGGTTCCTCACTTCTGGCTGGCTGGGGGTTCCTCACTTCTGGCTGGCTGGGAGGTTCCTCACTTCTGGCTGGCTGGGAGGTTCCTCACTTCTGGCTGGCTGGGAGGTTCCTCACTTCTGGCTGGCTGGGAGGTTCCTCACTTCTGGCTGGCTGGGAGGTTCCTCACTTCTGGCTGGCTGGGAGGTTCCTCACTTTGGCTGGCTGGGAGGTTCCCCACTTCTGGCTGGCTGAGAGGTTCCTCACCTGGCTGGCTGGGAGGTTCCTCACTTCTGGCTGGCTGGGAGGTTCCTCACTTCTGGCTGGCTGGGAGGTTCACTTCCTGGCGGAGTTTCTTTTGGCTGGCTGGGAGGTTCCTCTCTTCTGGCTGGCTGGGAGGTTCCTCACTTCTGGCTGGCTGGGAGGTTCCTCACTTCTGGCTGGCTGGGAGGTTCCTCACTTCTGGCTGGCTGGGAGGTTCCTCACTTCTGGCTGGCTGGAGGTTCCCCTCTGGCTGGCTGGGGGTTCCTCACTTCTGGCTGGCTGGGAGGTTCCTCACTTCTGGCTGGCTGAGGGGGTTCCTCACTTCTGGCTGGCTGGGAGGTTCCACACTTCTGGCTGGCTGGGAGGTTCCTCACTTCTGGCTGGCTGGGAGGTTCCTCACTTCTGGCTGGCTGGGAGGTTCCTCACTTCTGGCTGGCTGGGAGGTTCCTCACTTCTGGCTGGCTGAGAGGTTCCTCACTTCTGGCTGGCTGGGGGTTCCTCACTTCTGGCTGACTGGGAGGTTCCTCACTTCTGGCTGGCTGGGAGGTTCCTCACTTCTGGCTGGCTGGGAGGTTCCTCACTTCTGGCTGGCTGGGAGGTTCCTCCCCTTCTGGCTGGCTGGGGGGTTTTCCCTTCTGGCTGGCTGGGAGGTTCCTCATTCTGGCGGCGGGGGTTCCTCACTTCTGGCTGGCTGGGAGGTTCCTCACTTTGGCGGCTGGAGAGGTTCCCCACTTCTGGCTGGCTGGGAGGTTCCTCACTTCTGGCTGGCTGGAGGTTCCTCACTTCTGGCCGGGAGGTTCCTCACTTCTGGCTGGCTGGGAGGTTCCCCCACTTCTGGCTGGACCAGGTTTCACGGATACAATGGTCACACATAAGATGATACACAACTTCTTTGTGACCTCCACTGTTATTTATCTACCTGTATATATTGTTATTATATATGGGCAGTGCTGCATGGAGTTGCCCTCACAAATACACACTGTAACACTGTTATAAGTGTTCTTCACTCACATCCCCACTCAGTAACACTGTTATAATTTGGTTCTTCACTCCAAACACCTCAGTAACACTGTTATAATGTTTTTTTTCACTAACATACACCAGTAACACTGTTATAATGTGTTCTTCACTCACTTCCCTCAGTAACACTGTTATAATGTGTTCTTCACTCACAACACCTCAGCACTCAGTAACACTGTTATAATGTGTTCTTCACTCACATACACACTCAGCACTCAGTAACACTGTTATAATGGTTTTCATTTCACATACACCCAGTAACACTGTTATAATTTTTTTCACTCACATACACACTCAGTAACACTGTTATAATGTGCCCTTCACTCACATACACACTAAAGTACCTCTGTTCAAATCATATAATTGTTTTTTTTGTTACTGATTTCCTGTGATATTCAGATTCATTATTTACTTCTCTTAACAAAACAAATAAGGTACAAATATCCCATTATTTGTATCACTGAGACTTATACATCGTGAAGCAACTATTATAAGAACATTTGCCCACTATAATTTTTATAATAACACTAGAGATGACAGTTATACAAGTAACACCTTTTATACATAACCAAATGTTTATAGGTAACATAAGATACAAAGACGACGATGTTATAAACCGAAACATGCATAAAATTAATTTTAACATATTACAAACTATGACATATAAATAGAAGAATAAAATTTAAAATAACTGGCCTCTCCATGGTGGTGTAACTGGCCTCTCCATGGTGGGAACTGGCCCTCCATGGTGGTTTTAACTGGCCTCTCCATGGTGGTGTAACTGGCCTTCCATGGTGGTGTAACTGCCTTCCATGGTGGGTAACTTGGCCTCCCGGTGGTGTAAGGCCTCTCCATGGTGGTGTAACTGGCTTTTCCATGGTGGTGTAACTGGCCTCTCCATGGTGGTGTAACTGGCCTCTCCATGGTGGTGTAACCCGGCCCTCTCCATGGTGGTGTAACTGGCCTCTCCATGGTGGTGAACTGGACGGGAAGTTCTTTCTTCTGGCTGGGGCTACGGTACGAGACTACCCGGGTGGATGTATTTACAGGGCCAAATTTCTTTTGTCCTCTGTAATTAATCTGTCTGTATATAAGGAATTAAAACACTTGTTGTAATATCCCTATAGGGTAGGCCTTCCCATGGGAGGCTACATTTGAAAGTTAAGTTCCCTCTGAGAAATGCTGTGTTTGGGTTACAGCTCTCAACGTCCCCCTCAAATGTCTATAACGTTCCTTTTTTTTTCTTCTGATACGAAGCTGTTTTGAACCGGTGAGTGTGTGAGTGTACCATTTTTGCCCCCTTGGTAAAAAAAAATTTTGTGTGTGTGGGAGGAAATTACATCAAAAACACTGCCACAGAGTGCAGTGATTGGCCAAGTCACTGGACAAAAAGGCATCATAGATCGGGGAAAGTTGTTCCATGAAATGACTGTCCTACAAAAAAAAGTTTTTTTTTACCTTTTTTTAAAACCCAAAAATCACCTATTTTTTTTTAAAAAACCTTTATAAAATTTTAAATATAAAAAAGTTGGATAATTTTAGAAATTGATGTTGACATCAATTATTGTAATTTCTAGCCGCACAATGGAGTATAAATGACAGTAATTTTTTTTTGAATCTTTGACTTAAAAATTTAAGAAGGTGAATTTTTTGCTCACATGTAAATACACTCTAAGTATAGATAAAAACAGCCATTCATGAACTTAAAGTGGAACATGTTTAAAATTATGGGTCAAAATTTTTTTTAAAAAATCTTGTAGTTCAATGTTCTCAGGTGAACAGAGAAATGTTTGTTGAACGATTGAACAATGTTAAATACAACACATCAGGGGAAAGTTATATTACCTAAAGTAAAACATTAATAACTGACGAAATACGCGGGTGATGTAAGTTTATAATAAAAAAAAAAAAAATTTATCAAATTAAAATTATCCCCTCTCAGCACTGTTTATAATGGGATGAAAAGGGTTTGGGGAAGGACGTTTTAAATTTTAAAATATCCAAAACTTGGGGGTCTTTATTGAGGAAACGTTTCGCCACACAGTGGCTTCATCAGTCCCCAAACAAAAAAATTGAGGAGGAGTTTGAGGTTATCAGTCCCCCCGGGCCCGGAGTCGAAAATGTTCAGTCTATCCCCAACTTGTTGGAAGTACAGCACAAGGCCGTAGAGGTGGCTTTATGCTGTAATCAAGTAATTTTAAACAGGAGGGGGGGGGGGGTTTAGTGGTACCATCCACTATTCGAAGTGGGTCTTTCGTCCAAAAAGGTTGGCAAGTGTTGAAGAACTGTTTGTACCAAGATCCCCCGCTGTTGCTGTTAGAAGGGGTTCTGCGGTTTTGGGCAGAGGAAAAAAGCACTTCAAAAACCCTTTAAAAAAAGTCCCCCAAAAATTGAGTCCAGATGAACTGGACTTTGCTACGGGGGTTTAGTGAGGGAGCGACTTGACAAAAATTGGGGGAACCTGCGATAATAAAGCCATACCCAGGAACCTTTTCCCCCTTCCCCCTTTCCGTGGCACTAAAAACACCAGCAAAAACTTTTTCATCAATAGGGGGAACTTCACCTTGGC
>WNWK01051908.1:0-12337 GCA_009830355.1 Cherax destructor | reverse complement strand
CCTGTCCCCTCCCAAGCCCCTTTGCAGTTTCCTCTTCCATCCCCACGCCCTCTACTTTTGTACGCTATTCCCCAGATTGTCCTCACACTCCTCCTTTCATCCTAATGTGGCCCCCAATCCTGCATTATATTTTAAAGCTGGAGGCTATTGCAGGTTTTTTGAGAGATGAAGCTCCAAGAACTCCCTATCCTTAAAGTTGACACTTTTGTCCTCCCTGCCAATAAGCGAAGACATTATCCTTGCACTATAGCTCGTTTAACATTTGACTGCCGTGAACTACCACCTTCGGTTTACATTGCAGGTCACCATTTACAAGTTCGAAAGGTGACCCCTACACCACAACAGTGTAGAAACTGCTGGCGTTTTGGTCATCCAGCGAAATATTGCAGGTCCATGGCCGAATGCCCAGTCTGTGGTGCCGACGACCATGCCAGTCCTTCTTGTACCATACCTCCCTCTTGCCTTAACTGTCATGAGGCACATCCATCGTACTCTTGCCGTTGTCAGATTTACCTGAATGAGCGGGAAATTTGTTGTTTCAAAGAAGCGGAAGGTTTCTTGTATGCGATGGCCGTCTCTCATCTACGCCTTCAAGGGAGACTTCCCCGTATTTTCTATTCTCGCATTGCTAAACGTCGCCCCGCTTCTGGGGTCCCAACTTCCCCGGCTTCCTCTGTGGTCACCTTATCCTCAGTCACCCCTGTCTCGAATTCTTTTGCTGTTCTTGGCTCTGAGGTCCCTACCTCGGCATCTCATACTATCCACACCCCTACCTCTACTCACTCGCACAGTTCTGTGTCTACACGCCCTCGTTCACCACCTAAACCGCAGCGCCCCCCCTTCTTCTCATAAGTCCAACAAAAAATCCTCATTGCCGGGTTCTTCACCTCCGACTAGTTCTGTAACATGTGTGGAGGTTCATCCTCCTCCTCATTCAATGTCTTCATCCCCTGTCCCCTCCCACGTTCCTTGACTGCCCCGCCCCAGGCCGCTTCCACTCCTGTCCCCTCCCAAGCCCCTTCGACAGTTTCCTCTTCCATCCCCACGCCCTCTACTTTTGTACCGTCTATGGTCTCCCAGATTGTCGCTCACACTCCTCCTTTCATCTCTAATGTGGTCCCACATCCTGCATCTATGACTCCCGAAACGCTGGAGGCTATTGCAGGATTTAATGCAGAGACTGAACTGCTGATGGACACTACTCCACCTCCGGTACCTCCTCCTCTCTCTTCTCCGCCTATACCCCTACTTCCTTCACAGCGTCCCCCTCCTTCTCTGATTACAAGTTTTCCGCTGCCTCCACACGTGGACTTTTCTAACTTCGACTTATATCTTTCTTTCCATACATCATGGCGTATTTGCAGTGGAATATCCGAGGCCTCAGGGGTAACCGGGGTGAGCTTCAGGTGTTGCTCTCCCAGCTTTTTCCTGTTGGGGTCTGTTTGCAAGAACCCAAATTGCAATCCACTGTTATCCGTCCCTTTTCAGGCTATGATTTGTTGTATTCATCGGATCCTTTTTCTGATGGAACCTTTAACGAAAGTGCTCTTCTTATACACACTGGTGTGCCATACCGTCAGCTCTATGTTCATTCTTCTCTACATTACACCGCAGTCCGTATCTACTTGAATAAGTGGTGTACACACTGTTCTGGGATAGACAATGCCCTTCGCGGGCATTGTCTATCCCAGATGTTGATTTTCTGGTTTCTTCCTTACCGCCACACCTTCTATTACTTGGCGATTTTAATGCACACCATTTTCTTTGGGGAGGGTCGCACTGTGACTCCCGTGGCATTCAGTTGGAAGCATTTCTTGCTTCTCTTCCCCTCCATGTTTTAAATACGGGTCGTCCTACCCATTTTGATCCTCGAACTCATTCTTTCTCCTGCATTGATCTTTCCATCTGCTCTTCATCAACTGTCCTTGACTTCACCTGGTCTGTCCTCCCGGACTTGCATGATAGCGATCATTTCCCAATCATCCTTAAGTCCCCTTCGTATTTTCCACCTCCTCGTAGCCCACGCTGGCAATTTGACCGGGCGAAATGGGACCTTTACGCACAACTTACTGCCTTTCATGAGGTTCCCTCCTCTTCCTCCATTGATGAGGTTTTACATCTCTTTTTATCCTCCGTCTTCACGGCAGCTTCACATTCTATCCCCCAAACCTCGGGCAAGCATCCTCAGAAGTGCGTGCCTTGGTGGTCTCCTGCTTGTGCTCGGGCAGTACGTTTGAAACGCGCTGCATGGGGCAGGTATCGGTATAACAGAACCACAGAGAGAATCCTTGATTTCAAGCAGAAGAGAGCTATTGCTCGCCCTGTCATACGTGATGCTAAACGCACTTGCTGGCGAGATTACGTTTCTACGGTCACTTCGGCTTCCTCAATGAGTGCAGTCTGGAAGAAAGTGCAGAAATTGAGTGGTAAATTCTCCACCGACCCGGCTCCTGTTCTTCAGGTTGCCGGTGTCGATATAACACACCCTCTTGCCGTTGCGAGGGCATCTATTACCCTCGGCTAGCACATTTATGGCTGAATTGTATGCCATTCTTGTGGCACTTATCTGTATTGCATATGTGCCTGTGTCACCATTTGTGGTCGTTTCAGACTCCCTTAGTGCTTTACAGGCTATCCGTAAAATTGATACACCTCACCCCCTAGTTCTTTGTATTCAACTTTGGTTACGCCGTATCTCTAGCAAGCATAAAGATATTGTCTTTTGTTGGGTCCCTGGTCCTGTTGACGTACAGGGCAATGAACAGGCAGACACTGCTGTGCGGTCAGCAGTACATGACCTTCCAGTTTCATATAGAGGTGTTCCATCCACGGACTATTTTGCGGTCATTGCTACCCACCTTCGCACCCGTTGGCCTTCTTCTTGTCACCAATGTCGAGGTTGGGAGACTACACTCTCCCGTCTTCACATCGGCCACACTCGTCTTACTCACGGGTATCTCATGGAGAGGCTCCCTGCCCCTCTCTGTGAATAACAAAAAAAAGGCACAGTACCGTGACTGGAACAATACACACACAACCCGCACATATAAAAGAAAGGAGCTTACGACGACGTTTCGGTCCGACTTGGACCATTTACAAAGTCACACTAACACACAGAGACGGGGGAATGGGTATTTATAGGCAGGCAGACAGGGGAGGGTACCAGAGAGTGGGGTACTAATGAAGTAAGTAGTGGAAGTGGTAGTAATAGTAGTAGTGGAGACAGTCATATTCTAGAGGAGCACTGCAATGAGGCTAGCGGCCCGCAAGGGTGGGACGCTAGCCCACCCAAGCGGGTGGGGAGGAAAGGAAAGGCGAATAAAATAAAGGACAAATACAAGGTAAATGAAAAGAAAGAAAGGAAAACCTATAGGAGGAAAAAAGGAGAAGAGGGAAGAGATGAAAGGGGAAGGAATCAGGTTAAGTCATGGGTGTTCTGAAGTTTAGAGCATTTAACAATGTAATGAGAGAGGAAAGCATCAACAGAGACAAAGCCAGGGCTAAGATTCATACAGGGAAAGTTGTGTATAAGGGAGGATTCAACCAGGCGGCGACTATGAAAGTTAGACGTAGGGTAGACAGTTTTAGCAGAAGACCAATCAATAGGATGACTGTGATCTCTGACATGACAGAAAAGAGCATTATTAGTGTCGGGGTACTTCATCTCCCTATACCTACTGATGTCTTTCTTGATCTTATCCGCCTTTGTGTGGACTCTAACACTTTTTCCTTTCAAGGTAAATATTATTCTCAAACCTTTGGTGTCGCTATGGGCTCTCCTCTATCTCCTGTTCTTGCTAATCTTTACATGGAATACTTCGAGACTGTCCTTCTTCCCACTATTGATGTACGTCCTTCACTCTGGCTCCGCTATGTAGATGACATCTTTGCTCTTTGGCCTCATGACTTAAGTCTCTTCCAACCTTTTCTTGATGCTCTTAATAATCTTGCCCCTTCCATTAAGTTTAAAAGCTGATTGGGAATCTAATTCTTTGCTTCCTTTCCTTGATGTTCATGTCCACCGCTCAGTTACAGGTTTTGCCTTCTCCGTGTACTGCAAGCCTATGCACAGTGGCATGTACATTCATTACTTCTCGTATCATGCCTCCTCTGTCAAGAAGAGTGTTCTTATCTCCCTCTTTCTCCGTGCTCTCCGTATCTGTGATCCTCAGTTTCTTGAAGCAGAAATTTCCACTCTTCATAATTCATTTTCCCGCCTGGGCTACCCTTCCCATTTCATAGACTCTGCTTTCTCTCGTGCCAAATGGACTTTCTTCTCTCCTAAACCCTCTACTCCTGGGAACTCTCCAGTCCTCTGCCTTCCCTACATCTCTGGTCTCTCTAATCTCAGCAACTCTCTCCGTTCCTTAGACATCAAACTTACCTTTCGTCAGACAAACACTCTTCGCACTAATCTAGTTCATACCTCCCCTCCCTCCACAGATTCTCCTGGTGTCTACTCTATTTCTTGCTCCTCCTGTCCTCTCCAGTACTTCGGAGAAACTGGCCGATCTCTTTCTGACAGACTCAGGGAGCACAAAAATAGTGTTAGGCTTGCCGACACTAATAATGCTCTTTTCTGTCATGTCAGAGATCACAGTCATCCTATTGATTGGTCTTCTGCTAAAACTGTCTACCCTACGTCTAACTTTCATAGTCGCCGCCTTGTTGAATCCTCCCTTATACACAACTTTCCCTGTATGAATCTTAGCCCTGGCTTTGTCTCTGTTGATGCTTTCCTCTCTCATTACATTGTTAAATGCTCTAAACTTCAGAACACCCGTGACTTAACCTGATTCCTTCCCCTTTCCTCTCTTCCCTCTTCTCCTTTTTTCCTCCTATAGGTTTTCCTTTCTTTCTTTTCTTTTGACTTGTATTTGTCCTTTATTTTATTCGCCTTTCCTTTCCTCCCCACCCGCTTGGGTGGGCTAGCGGCCCACCCTTGCTGGCCGCTAGCCTCATTGCAGTGCTCCTGTAGAATATGACTGTCTCCACTACTACTATTACTACCACTTCCACTACTTACTTCATTAGTACCCCACTCTCTGGTACCCTTCCCTGTCTGCCTGCCTATAAATACCCCTTCCCCTGTCTCTGTGTGTTAGTGTGACTTTGTAAATGGTCCAAGTCGGACCGAAACGTCGTCGTAAGCTCCTTTCTTTTATATGTGCGGGTTGTGTGTGTATACCTCTCTGTGAGCATTGTCAGGTTCCAGTATCTGTTCGACATATTCTGTTGGACTGTCTACTATCAACGAACACCATTGACTTTTTGACAGAAACTGATTTACTACACAAACTCTGAAGATTATATCTCTAGCACCTCCCTCAGTCCCTTCTACCTTGATCTCTTGCTACCCTCTATCCCTGCACTGTCCTGCTGCACTCCATACCCTACTAATCATCCATCTCCCGCTTACAATCTATTCTCTCTGCATCCTGTCCTCTCCTGACGCGCTGTATAACCCTTATGGTTTAGCGCTTCTTTTTGATTATAATAATTTCCCTGGTGCTCTATGTTTAGCTCTCCCTCATGAGCAGCTCTATGACCCTTTTGGGTTTAGCACTTAGTTTTGATTGTAATAATAATTATCCCCCTTGTGAATATAACAGGAAGAACAGTTTCACACAAAATTGGCAGATGTGCAGCTACGTTTAAATTACACTCTCCATCTTGGTTGGATACCATCGTTTTAATGTTAGAAGCTAAGCAGATTTGACTTGAAAATTAATGGACCTATTCCAAATCTTGGATTGTTTTTTTTTTTGTTTTTTTTAAGCCGCGCTGTATAACCCTTGTGGTTTAGCGCTTCTTTTGATTATAATAATAATAATGGAGTGGGTTTTATGACAAAAACCATAGGGACATACCAGTAGCTACACGAGTCTTGTCCTACTGTACCCCTCAAGGGTGGTTCCTTGATCCTGGTGAGGGGCTCTTCATCTCAAGAATTGGGCCGATACTCCAATTCCTTCCACCAGTCCTGCAATCTTTCCATTCCCCTAGGTACTGTATGGGTCCAGCACTTCCCATGAATGTCACCCCTGTATGACCCTCATTTCCACCCTTGCTGCTTTGTAATAATAATAATATCTATTTCTACAAGTACAAGGTATACAGACCATAACTGACATCAATGACATACTACTATATAAAAAGTCCCTTGTTATGCTGAGCATTTCCCGCAAATTAGGTCAGTTTTGTTCCAGGATGCGACCCACACCAGTCCACTAACACCCAGGATGCCACCCACACCAGTCCACTAACACCCAGGATGCCACCCACACCAGTCCACTAACACCCAGGATGCCACCCACACCAGTCCACTAACACCCAGGATGCCACCCACACCAGTCCACTAACACCCAGGATGCCACCCACACCAGTCCACTAACACCCAGGTACCCATTTTACTGATGGATGAACATAGACAACTGGTGTAAGAAAACATATCCAATGTTTCCACCCCTTCGCCAGGAATCGAACCCGGACCTTCACCGTGTGAAGTGAGAGCTTTAGCCACCAAGCCACGGGCCCCGCTGCACTCTATGATCCTTGTAGGTTTAGCGCTTCTCTTTAATTATAATAATTTATGATCCTTATGGGTTTAATGCTTAGTTTTGATTATAATAATCCCCATGAATATAAAAATAATAATGGCCCACAGTCATTACAGTGAACCAGCATTGAAAATTGTGAAGGTGATCAGATGAAGCCTTTTCAAGATATAAAGAAAATAACAATTATTAAACTTGGGAGAAATGATTGTTTACGTTCATGGGGAAGGGGATGCTAAACCTGTAGGGGTCATACAGCATCTGGGGGAATGGCAAGCATTCGAATTCCATCCAAGGAAGAGGAGGACAGGTGTAATTCCATAGATCATCTAGGTATCTCCTTTGCAGGAATTCGGGCAGCGTTGTATGACCCTTGTGGGTTTACTGCATCATAGTAAACCAATAAGACAAAAGTAACTATTGGGTATTCCTAATAATGTATCATCTGGTGACAGGCTCTTGATCCAAGCAATTGGAGGTGTCCTCTCCTTGGATCAAACTTCATTGCCTCCCAATATTAAGGTGCTGTATGATCCTAAAGAATTTAGCGCTCCTTTTGCCAAGGAATGCCTGGGAAGGGCTCATGGTCCAAGGAATTGGAGCACTCCTTCCCTTGTACTCGACCTGATTCCCTTTCCAGGAAATATCCCCTCAAGGTGAGGGCTCTTGATCCAGGAAATTGAATCTGCTCCAATTGCCTGAATTAAGCCTGATTGTCCTCCATTACCCCACCTCCTCCCCAGCTGTATAATCCCTACGGGTTTAGCGCTCCCCATAATAATTTCTAGGCAGTTATAATAATCATAACCATAAAAAATAATCTTAATCCTATAATAAATAGAGCTGTATAACCCCTGTGGTTTAGCGCTTCTATTTGATTATAATAATAATAATATAATAAATAGAGTTTAATTTCGTAAATTATTCTTGATGATTCATAATCCTTATTATTTAACTATAGGAATTGTAGGGCATAATAAAATCCTACGGGTTAAGCGCTCCCCCATACTTATAAAAATAATTGTTTAGGAAAGCTGTAAATCAGGACTTAATTTGAGTAACCAATTAGCAGTCACGTTACAAGCCTTTTAGGTATTCATGTGACTCATATTTTAAAATCACTGTGATTGGTTGTTCTACTTATGTTTATAAATAGTTTCTACCAATGAACTGCGAGATCTTGAGTGACGTCACTTGGGAGTTGGTCACCATAGCAACCTGCTCTTATGACTTGCTGTTGACAACTTTTTAGTTATAGTAATGCCAATAGATGGCGTTGAATATTTATTATATACAGAAAACAAACCATACCACGGGTGGGGATTGAACCCGCGGTCAGAGAGTCTCAAAACTCCAGACGGTTGCGTAACCCACTGGGCCAGCTAGCTTGATAAGAGTCATTCAACTAGGCATATTTCTACACCATAGGCACCACTGTGTCGACGGTCCGGAGTTGAGACTCTGACCGCGGGTTCGAACCCCACCCGTGGTATGGTTTGTTTGCAATCGTGTCATAACGATTTCGTGAGTCATATACAGAAAACGTCAAGTCAATAAAAATGAGAGGGTTATATTCAACGCCATCTATTGGCATTAATATAACTAAAAAGTTGTCAACAGCAAACCATAAGAGCAGGTTGCTATGGTGACCAACTCCCAAGTGACGTCACTCAAGATCTCGCAGTTCATTAGTAGAAACTATTTATAAACATAAGTAGAACAACCAATCACAGTGATTGTAAAGTATGAGTCACGTGAATACCTAAAAGGCTTGTAACGTGACTGCTAATTGGTTACTCAAATTAGCTTTTTGCTAACTAAATGTCTAATGACATTACCTGGAGTCTACCTGGAGAGAATTCCAGGGGTCAACGCCCCCGCGGCCCGGTCTGTGACCAGGCCTCTTGTTGGACCAGAGCCTGATCAACCAGGCTGTTACTGCTGGCCGCACGCAGTCCAACGTACGAACCACAGCCCGGCTGATCAGGTACCGACTTGAGGTGCCTGTACAGTGTCTGCTTGAAGACAGCCAGGGGCTTGTTGGTAATCCCCCTGATGTATGCTGGGAGGCAGTTGAACAATCTTGGGCCCCTCACACTTATTGTGTTGTCCCTCAACGTGCTAGTGGCACCCCTGCTCTTCATTGGGGGAATGTTACATCGCCTGCCGAGTTTTTTGCTTTCGTAGGGAGTGATTTTTGTGTGCAAGTTTGGTACTAAGCCCTCGAGAATTTTCCATGTGTATATAATAATGTATCTCTCCCGCCTGCGTTCTAGAGAGTACAGGTTTAGGAACTTCAAGCGTTCCCAGTAGTTGAGGTGGTTTATCGCACTTATGCGTGCCGTGAAGGTTCTCTGACATTATTATTATTGTCCCAGGAAAGCTTAATTTCAAAGCAATATTCATGTATAAACAAATTTTGTGATAATCTTTCCTGTTCATGTACTTCACTAACTATTTCTGATGTTTACATTACCAAAAACAACCAATTAGCAGTCACGTTATAAGCCCTTCAGGTATTCACGTGACTGTCATATTTTAAAATCACTGTGATTGGTTGTTCTACTTATGTTTAGAGTTTCTACCAATGAACTGAGAGATCTTGAGTGACGTCACTTGGGAATTGGTCACCATAGCAACCTGCTCTTATGACTTGCTGTTGACAACTTTTTAGTTATGTTAATGCCAATAGATGGCGTTGAATATTTATTGTATACAGAAAACGTGGAAAACACAGTTTACATTCACACCTCAACAACCCTGTCTTATTCTTATGAAAGTACTATACCAGTAATAAATATATAGTATCATATATACCATATGAAGAGCACAGTACAGTGGTACCCCGAGTTTCGTACAGCTCCCAACTTGAACAATTATGTAAGTGTATTATTGTAAGTGCTTTTGTAAGTGTATTTTTGGGGGTCTGAAATGGACTAATCTAATTTACATTATTCCTTATAGGAACAAATTCGTTCGGTAACGGCACTTGAACATCCTTCTGGATCGAATTATGGCCAAAACTCCGGGTTCCACTGTACCAGTAAAACTGAAATCCACAGTGGTATATTACAGACCATTCTGGAAAAATACCCTGACTTTGCTCCCTGTAAATAAAGCATTGACACGTACTCACCTAGTTGTGGTTGCAGGGGTCGATTCACAGCTCCTGGCCCCGCCTCTTCACTGGCCGCTACTGGGTCACTCTCCCTGCGCCATGAGCTTTATCCTACCTCTGCTTAAAGCTATGTATGGAACCTGCCTCCACTACATCGCTTCCTAAACTATTCCACTTCCCGACCACTCTGTGACTGAAGAAATACTTCCTAACATCTCTGTGATTCATCTGAGTCTTCAACTTCCAACTGTGTCCCCTTGTTGCTGTGTCCCATCTCTGGAACATTCTGCCTCTGTCCACTTTGTCAATTCCTCTCAGTATCTTCTATGTTGTTATCATGTCCCCCCTATCTCTCCTGTCCTCCAGTGTCGTCAGGTCGATTTCCCTTAACCTCTCCTCGTTGGACATACCCCTTAGCTCCGGGACTAGTCTTGTTGCAAACCTTTGCACTTTCTCGAGCTTCTTCACGTGCTTGGCTAGGTGTGGGTTCCACACTGGTGCTGCATACTCCAGTATGGGCCTAACGTACACAGTATACAGGGTCCTGAACGATTCTTTATTAAGATGTCGGAATGCTGTGTGTGTGTCTGTGTGTGTACTCACCTAATTGTGGTTGCAGGGGGCGAGACTCAGCTCCTGGCCCCGCCTCTTCGCTGTCCGCTACTGGGTCTCTGCTATCCCTGCTCCATGAGCTTTATCATACCTTGTCTTAAAACTATGATCGGTTCTCGCCTCCATTCTGTCTTTGTCCACCTTGTCAATTCCTCTCAGTATCTTATATATCGTTATCATGTCCCCCCTAACTCTCCTGTCCTGCAGTGTCGTCAAGTCGATTTCCCTTAACCTCTCCTCGTAGGACATACCCCTTAGCTCCGGGACTAGTCTTGTTGCAAACCTTTGCACTTTCTCTAGCATCTTTACGTGCTTGGCTAGGTGTGGGTTCCAAACTGGTGCTGCATACTCTAGTATGGGCCTAACGCACACAGTGTACAGGGTCCTGAACGATTCTTTATTAAGATGTCGGAATGCTGTTCTTAGGTTCGCTAGGCGCCCATATGCTGCAGCAGTTATTTGGTTGATGTGCGCCTCAGGAGATGTGCCTGGTGTTATACTCACCCCAAGATCTTTTTCCTTGATTGAGGTTTGTAGTCTCTGGCCCCCTAGACTGTACTCCGTCTGCGGTCTTCTTTGCCCTTCCCCAATCTTCATGACTTTGCACTTGGTGGGGTTGAACTCCAGGAGCCAGTTTCTGGACCAGGCTTGCAGTCTGTCCAGATCCCTTTGTAGTTCTGCCTGATCCTCGTCCGATTGAATTCTTCTCATCAACTTCACATCATCTGCAAACAGGGACACTTTGGAGTCTATTCCTTCTGTCATGTCGTTCACAAATACCAGAAACAGCACCGGTCCTAGGACTGACCCCTGTGGAACCCCACTCGTCACCGACGCCCACACTGACACCTCGCCACGTACCATGACTCGCTGCTGTCTTCCTGACAGGTATTCCCTGATCCATTGTAGTGCCTTCCCTGTTACCCCTGCCTGGTCCTCCAGCTTCTGCACAAATCTCTTGTGTGGAACTGTGTCAAACACTTTTTTACAGTCCAAGAATATGCAATCTACTCACCCCTCTCTCTCTTGTCTTATTGCTGTCACCCTGTCGTAGAACTCCAGTAGGTTTGTGACACAGGATTTCCCGTCCCTGAAACCGTGTTGATCGTCGTTGATAATTATTATTATAATAATAGAAGCGCTAAACCACAGGGGTTATACAGCGCTGCAGGTTATTGTAGGATGCAGAGAGAGTGGGTTGTAAGAGGGAGATGGACGATTAGTAGGGTATGGAGTGCAAGATGACGGTGGATAGTGCAGGGGTGGAGGGTAGCAAGAGATCGAGGTAGAAGGGACTGAGGGAGGTGCTAGAGGTATAATCTTCAGAGTTTGTGTAGTAAGTCAGTTTCTGTCAAAAAGTCAATGAGAGAGTCAGGATTAAAGGAGTGTCCATCTGCAAGAAGGGAAGGTAAAGAAAGGGACGCAGAGCGAAAACGTCGTTGGAAGTAAATTCTACGTGCTCGTTGATAGAGTGGGCAGTCCAACAGGATATGTCGAACAGACACTGGAACCTGACAATGCTCACAGAGAGGGGCAGGAGCCTCTCCATGAGATACCCGTGAGTAAGACGAGTGTGGCCGATGCGAAGACGGGAGAAGTAGTCTCCCAACCTCGACATTGGTGACAAGAAGAAGGCCAGAAACCTATAACCGGTTTAATAGAATGAAGTTTGTTATTCAGCAGGTCAGACCAGCGTTGTTGCCAACGGGTGCGAAAGTGGGTAGCAATGACCGCAAAATAGTCCGTGAAAGGAACACTTCTATATGAAACTGGAAGGTCATGTACTGCTGACCGCGCAGCAGTGTCTGCCTGTTCATTGCCCTGTACGTCAACATGACCAGGGACCCAACAAAAGACAATATCTTTATGCTTGCTAAAGATACGGCGTAACCAAAGGTGGATACGAAGAACTAGGGGTGAGGTGTATCAATTTTACGGATAGCCTGTAAAGCACTAAGGGAGTCTGAAACGACCACAAATGGTGACACAGGCATAGATGCAATACGGATAAGTGCCACAAGAATGGCATACAATTCAGCCGTAAATATGC
>WNWK01051907.1:2500-12337 GCA_009830355.1 Cherax destructor | reverse complement strand
CCGTGAATAAATAATTTGATAACCTTCTGGTATGATACAGCATACATAAGGGGGATTACCAATAGACCCCTGGCTGTCTTTAAGTAGGCACTGGACAAGCACCCCTCTAGTACTCCCTCAGTCCTTTCTACCTCAATATCTTGCTCCCCTCTATCCCTGCAGTATCCCACTGCACTCCATAACCTAATAATCATCCCTCTCTTGCTAACCAATATCCCTGCATCCTGCCCTGCGCTGTATGACCCTTGTGGTTTAGCGCTTCTTTTGATAATAATGAACAAGCACCTAGTCAGTACCTGACCAGCCGGGCTGTGGTTCGTACGTCGGTTTGAGTGCGGCCCCAACAGTAACAGCCTGATTGATTAGGCCCTGATCCACCATGAGGCCTGGTCACAGACCGGGCCGCGGGGGCGTTGTCCCCCCGCTGACCTCCGGAACCCTCTCCAGGTAAGACACTGGGAGGTAAACTGACAGGGTCTCTGACGGTGGGAATATTATTGAAGGTTTGCCATTATTAATTGAAATACTCGTAGTGCTCTTGTCTAAACAGATGGTTTAGCTAAGTCAATTCCGAGAGGTACCTACATGGAGGATGTTGGGCCTGTCAATTTATGGACCACGGTTTGAGCCTCTCGTCCATACTGTTTATTCATATACTTAACTCTTCCTCTGTTATTCCTAGTGGGTTTAGCGCTTGGGTTTGATTATAATAATGATCTGCCTCTTGTATTCCCAGTCAAATAAAATGACTTGCTAAGTCCAATGCTACCTGATTAAATCACCAGGAAAATAGTACTCAATGTGCACAAACTGCAGTAATCCCTAAGGATAAGTACAAAATATTTAGTAATACAACTGTACTGCAGCCCGTGTCTGTCTGGACAAATGACATCAATCTGCTCTTCGTAAGTAAGTTTATTCAAGTATACACAAATAGTTACATAGCTTATCATACATTGCTTAGCATGTATGTAGAGAACCACGGATAACAAAAAAAAGTCAATGACTTATTTCCATTGGTTTAGAGACTAAAAATAATGATTATTTAGGAAAAGAGAGGATTAGAGATGATGATAATAAATACTATTTTTATTTAAGACAATGTTCGAAAACGTTTCACAAAAATATATACAATGGTTCTCAGGTGTTTTATCCCCTCAATGGAGGTTCCTTGACGCTGGTGAGGGGCTCTTGATCTAGGGAATTGGATCTGTGTTCCAGTTCCCTGAATTAAGTCTGAATACCTTCCACATCCCTCCCCCCCACAGGCGCTGCATACTCCTACGGGTTTAGCGCTCCCCCTTGATTATAATAATAATCAGGTGTTTTATTCACAACGATGGTATGTTGTGTAGATTTAACCCAATAAAGTCATTGCCATTAAAATTTTGCTGATTCTCAAGAAATAATAAGACGTCCGTACCCCATGAAAGACAACGATGAAAATTTTTTTCGTGTATAAAAATGAATTTTAAATGTAGTTTATTTACAGGTGTAGTTATAATGATGGGCAGCAGGTGGCGCTGGCGGGGCGGGAGAACAACGTTCAAACTTTTTGATCTTTTTACGAAATGGAAAGTATAAGTCAATGTACAAAGACGAAGTCAATTCTGAATGTTCTTGGACCAATTGCAAATCAAGTGAGTTAGCCTTTTTTTATAATTAGGTTTTAATAGGCAACTGGACTGAATAAACCAATTAATCAGGTTTCAGATCTTGATTGATTGATACACATGTTAAACTATTTAAGTAACTGTACCTAAATAAATTCACTTGTACCTCCTTAATCAACCTGATAAGACTATCTGAGAACTCAAAATGTTCTAGACCTGCAAAAGGCATTATATATAGTTAACCATAATATATTGTGTAAGGAAAACACTAGCGGTATAGGCTCTGTAGACTGAGCAACGTGAAATATCGTCAAGGTTGAAGACTAAGACATATGTGCAACAGTTTGGTATCTTGATTGATGAAACGTTTCATCTACAATGTAGGCTTCTTCAGTCAATCATAGATTGAGCAGTATTAGTGAAAAAGATGTAAACAGTCCATCAACATTGGAGAAAAAGTATTTGAGGTGGTCAGTCCCTCAGCCTGGGAAAGAGTTCAGCTCCAATGTTGATGAACTGATTATATCATCTTTTTTTCACTACTACTGCTCACTCTATTTGACTGAAGAAGCCTACTGTGTAGGCGAAACATTTCATCAATAAACATACCCAGTTGTTGCACATGTCTTAATCTTCAACTTGTCAGTATGTTATACAATTTTCAATGTAGTCAAGGATACGTTACTAATAAAAATATTACAGAACCAGATCCCCTGCCACTATATAGCATGTGTGGGGTTCCCCAAGGTTGTAATGTGGGTTCCTTACTATTTTTGGGCTTAACGTTTAGTTCTGATTGTCATAATAATAATAATACTGTTTTTATGTGAATGACATACCTATCACTGTTAAATGTAGGCTTTGTTGTATGCAGATGAATGCTCTGCTAGTCTTAGGGCACTGCATCCCCTCAAGGAAGGTTCCTTGACTGGTGAGGGGCTCTTGATTTAGGGAATTGGATCTGTGCTCCGGTTCCCTGAATTAAGCCGGAATACCTTCCACATCCCTCCCCACAGGCACTGCATAATCCTACGGGTTTAGGACTCCCCTTGATTATAATAATCAGGGCACTGCATGACCCTGCCGGGTTTAGTGCTTACTTTTGATTATAATAATAATGCTAATCTCAGGCAAAGGAAATAAGTCACTGACTTTGTTTGGGGTTATCCTAAGTAATTTACACTATGTATGATAATTGTACTTATGTGTACCTGTGCCTAAATAAACTTACTAAAGATCTACGAGATAAAGCTAATATACTATCACTGAAACAGTGATAGTGATAGAATACTGCAGAAAATGGCTAGTAGAAAACAAACTATTGCTATATCTTGGGAAAGAAAAAGCCATAACTCTTGACAGGAAAGGTAAACTCAGAAGGGTAAATACTATTATGGGGTACCTATCACCTCAATACCTTCAGTGAAATTCCTGGGAATTTCCTTTGACCCAAGTATGTCAAGAAAATTTATAGTAAACGATGTTACTCCAGGTAATAAAAAATGCAGATTCCAGGTTAAAGTTCCTCCACAGACAGGCACATTGTCTACCCATTGAGGCTTGTCTAGGTCATACAATGACATATAAATAATTTTTGTTCTTCATGATATCCTGCTCTAACAAAAAAAAAATACTACAAATAACCCAGGACAAAATAGCAAAATTCATCCTGGACCAGGGTTCAAGAGATCATATATGCCAGGATGACTTACAACAACTGGATATGCTGAATATTGCAGAGAGAGTAAAGCAGCTGAAGTTAAATCATGTTTAATCATGCAGTGTTCATGATATCTTACTGCAAATTTTGTTGATGTTATAAACACAAACTTGCTTGACTTGCATCTGAGAGGACGTGGAATCAAATCCCACTAAAGGGTGGGACATATGGGCAAGTCTTCTAACCCCTCCTGCAGTAAATAGATACCTGCGAGTTAGATGACTCTTATGTGTTGCATTTGAGAAGGGCCTAAAAAAAAAAAAAACCCCAATGGTACTGGGCTTGACATGGTTGAGTAACCCATCCAATCTTCTATAGCTAATTGCAAGATGTTTGATACCTGGCCACCTACAGTGGGTACTACAAAATGTGGTCAAAGAAAAATCATTTTTCTTGATTATTATGGTAATCAAGGGTAACCCAGAAAGTCACGTCATGTGGCTTATTTTCCACTGAGGTCTTTTTGTCTTGTTTCCCAGAATGTACCCTACAACTGTTGTCTAACACCCAAGTAGTATCTATTTACTGCTAGGTGAACATGAAAGTTCGCCTGGCACATTACCTAGCAAGTTTCCCCTAGCATTAAAAATGAAGTGAATGTAACCTGACCTGGCTGGTTCGGGGCATTGGCTTAAGCCGGTGGGAGACTTGGACCTGCCTCGCATGGGCCAGTAGGCCTGCTGCAGTGTTCCTTCTTTCTTATGTTCTTAAGTCTCCTTACAGGTGTGAGGTGTGAGGAGACTTGCTCACATGTATCTAATTGCCCAGAATTGAGCTTAGGTCCTTCAGTTCATTTCCCTTACTATAGTTTTGAGTTTGGGCCTTAACTGTTAGCAAGTTTCTAGGCATGATTTAATTTCAGCCATGTTGCTGTCTGCCAGTTTTAGCATTTCTAATTTTTGTAATTTGTTATCTTGCACTGAGGCCCAGGATAAATCTTCCTTATGTTTTGAAGGCTAACTTGTATTCTTGTTTTACCATAATTTTTTTGTTATGTTAGAGTGCAGGGATGAACTGTGTGATAATTTGTAAGTAAATCATTCTACTTAACATGGTTTGGATATTTTGTTATACGATATAGGAAATTATATAATAGCAAATTCACACAAAGTAAAGCCAAATAAAGTGAGGGAAACCCATTAATATTAACAATAAAATTAATACAACAATAATATTTGTGACTATACATAATAATCTAGTAATTATATGTGACCCTGAAGATTTGCCTCAGTCCCTTAAGAAAACACTTAACTAACGTAATTCAAATTTCTTATGGGTTAGGTTAAATTAATCCATTTTATATTACTAGTAGTCTACATAAATTTTATCAAGATTATAAGTTGGAAGGTTAGTTTTGGTTCAGACTTAAAAATTTACATATAAAAATTTCCATAACTTTAGTTTGCTTCTTTTCTTGGACAGGGTATGGCAGATATTCAGTTGAGCCCATTATACTGTACTGTTAATGGTATGCACAGTACAGATGCATACAATACTAATGTATTTTATTTCTTAGGTATTGGAGCTGAGGAATAGGCAGGGTGTTGTCTGTGATGCTACAACAGTGCTCAGATTATTGAAGCAATGTCAGGACTTAGAAACATCTTGTGCTTTGCTTGTGTCCCGTCTAGCTTTGTACGCAAAGTCATGCAGGGATGATGTGCTTTCGGATGAGATCAAAAGAATAAAAATTCAGCTAGACGAAGTGACAGATTCACTCACTGATGCTACACGAGATCTTCATGTAAGTTTAATTGATTGCAGCATCAGTTTTATTTGGTTATTTGTAACATCTGTTAGTTGCATTCCGTTGTTAATATTTTATGGTATAAAGACTGTCTGTAAATGTACTGTAGCTATACAGTAACTGTATTCAATTAAAAATACTGAAATAGAATGAAAGATTTAGAATGAGTACATATTTGTGCCTTTATACTTTTGCAATTTTTTATGGGGAAATTATTTATTTTATTTTATTTTATTTACTTTTTTTCAAAATTAGATTCACCACACTGTTTAGTCTCCCTGGTGATGGTGATGCCCTCACAACCATCACCTCACTTTGGTGGCAAAGGGCTGATGTGATAAAAAAAGATTGTCCTGATCAGTTGTGTTGTAATTTCATTATTACAGATTAACATTGATGCAGTTGATTGCTTTATTATGGGTCACTTAACTCATCTTTTAGAATATATAAAAGTTAAAGCATTACAGTGAGCATTCCTGTTCCTATTTTTATATAAACTTGACATAAGCCTTAAAAAATTTCTCAATTTTTATAATACAATGGACCCCCGGTTTTCGTGATTTTTTCGTTCCAGAATGCTGTTCAAGTGCCATTACCAAACGAATTTATTCCCATAAGGAATAATGTAAAGTAGACTAGTCCTTTTAGACCCCTAAAAATACACTTCCAAAAGCATTTAAAAAAATACACTTACATAAAAGGGCGAGTTTGGAGCAGGACGAACACCAGGGGTTCACTGTACTTTTTAGCCAATTACAAATTCAAGATAGTATAATGGAAGCTTTAATTTTTTTTATAAAAACATACAGTACAATATATACAAATGCAATATACTATTATTTATTTAGAATATTGATATTTGTGAAACAACTAGGTTTTCATTTTACTTAAAAATTTTGCCATTATCTAATGGCATTTTACCAGCTTTTATTCTTACTACAGTACTTGCAAACATTTTATAGCGGGGAGATGTTGGTGTAAGAGACAATGAGGAGGTGTGGGCAGGTATTGTGGAAGACACAGAGCAGCTGTTATCAACACTGACAGAGGCACTCCTGGCTTGGGATCGTGCTCAGTTACGCAAAGTGACTCGAGCGCTGACACATTTTCAGCAATGCTTGCATCGGCTTGAGCAGACACGCAGTATTCAACACCTTCCTGATAAATTCCAGGTACATTTTTTTTTATTCAGGAAATTAGATAAGCGGGTTTCCAGAGTAATACTCTCTATACAGTATAATTTGTAGATTTAATTTTCCAAATAGTGTTCCATAGAAGCATGTCCTAATGGTATATACAGTGGTATCCCGGTTTACGATATTTTTTCATTCCAGAATACTGTTCAAGTGCCATTACCAAACGAATTTATCCCCATAAGGAATAATGTAAAATAGACTAGTCCTTTTAGACCCTCAAAAATACACTTACAAAAGCATTTAAAAAAATAAACTTACATAAAAGGTCGAGTTTGGAGACTATCGTAAACCGGGGTACCACTGTACATACATAATCTTAATTTTTTTTAACACGTCGGCCATTTTCCGCCGAGGCAGGGTGATCCAAAAAGAAACAAAACCCCAAAAAGAAAGGAAAAAACTTTCATCATAAGTGTTGAGTGATAATGAAAGTTTTTTCTTTCTTTTTTTTTAGTTTTTCTTTCTTTTTGGGTCACCCTATCTCGGTGGTAAACGGCTGACTTGTTAAAAAAAAAAAATATACATATACAGTGGTCCCTCGGTTTTCGCCGAAAATTTGATCCAGAATGCTGCTCAAGTGCCATTACCAAACGAATTTACTTCCTTAAGAAATAATGTCACGTAGGTTAGTCTATTTCAGACCCCCAAAAATACACTTGCAACAGCACTTACGAAAATACACTTACATAAATGTTCGAGTTTGGAGATGCACGAAAACCGAGGGACCACTGTACTATATATAAATGAGATGTATGCCTTCCATTGCATCAAATGAAATAGATAGCCAAAAAGCCAAGTACTGTACTGTTTTTGTGCACTGGAAGGAAATATGTATGTAATGTAGATCACCTAAAAAACTTTACTACTATCTTATGTTCAAGATGAAGACAGATTACGTACTTCAGGATACTGTTTTTTATAATTCTTAATCCCATTCATTGTGAATGCTCTTTAGAAGAATTGCTGCTGTCAGTGCTACATTATGTATATTCTTCAAATTATTATTTCATATATACAGTGGACCCCCGAGTAACGAACACCCCGGAAATCGTACAATTATGTAAGTATAATATTGTAAGTGCTTGTGGAAGTGTATTTTTGGGGGTCTGAAATAGACTAACCTACATGACATTATTCCTTAAGGGAGTAAATTCGTTCGGTAATGGCACTTGAGCAGGCTTCTGGAATGAAGTTTTTTTGTACTCACTTTAAAAATTTGTATCTAATTTGATGTGTCAATTAGGGCATGTTCTGAAAGCTGTACATTTGATCAGTTTAGGAACTTTAGCATATGGTATCACATGCGTTATTTGTTTCATGAACTATCAAGTCAAACAGATTGCTAAAAGAAATAAGGCACCAAAGAAAAATCATTCATTCCAGAAACCTCTTAAAATTTATTGTCTAGGATTAACTGTTTGCCTAGTTAAATATATTCATTAAAATTATTACTAGACAAGGACCCACTGTTTGCGCTATGTATTTACATATTTTATTTGACTATTATAAAAGCTTTCTTCTTCTTCTTTCAACACGTCGGCCGTTTCCCACCAAGGTGGGGTGGCCCAAAAGGAAAAACGAAAGTTTATAAAAGCTTTATTTATAAATAATCTGTGGTTTAGCGCTTCTTTTGATTATAATAATAATATAAATAATCTCTACATTCCTATTTATTTTGGGCTTTGTCTTCCCTTATTATGACTGAATGATATGTCTTTGGATTAAAGCTGATAAAGTTGGTTTTCAGTTGGCAGTGTCTTCACCTTCACATTGCCTATTCAATTAATTCTATTTTCCTATTTTCTTTTGATTTCCTTATGCTCGTGTCTTTTGATTTTATTGTGTCCTGTTTTTCTACTTACACATACATGTACTAATTGATGAACCGCTGCATTCTTGTTTTTCTCTGCACACTAACATGCATAATTAATTGGTGAAACTTTGAAGTACTCCTTTAAACACATGTTGCCAGTCAAAATTTTTAGAATAAATTTTACACAAGGAATACCTTCAAAAAGGAAGTTCCCATAATTATATATTAGCTTGTTAATGCAACCCATCATCCTGGTCTATGTATGAAAACAAGTGTTAAATAATTTAGAAATCATCTTTTTGCTATTGCCTTATATGTAATTCTTAGATTGTCCGTGATACAGCTTGTAGTATCTGGAAGTGTAGATTTGCTGAACTTATTGGAAGTACGTTGTGGAGATCTCTACAGAAGAGCGCAGCGAGAAAGAGTGAGATTACTGGCACTTCAATTATGTCACACTCTTACCCTACTTGCCTCAACTAGTGTTGCTACTGTTACTCAGCCTCTTAGTAAGCATATTAAGGTAAGTACTGCCCTCACCAATATGTGGTTGAAGAGGTTGAGTCTTGACTCTTGGCCCTGCCTCTTAACTTGCCACTTGCCAGATTCACTCTCCCTTTGCCTATAAAAGTAATTTTAGAACTATTTAGGAAGCCTGCCCTGCATCTACCACTCTGTCAAGGTTATTCCACTTTCTGACTACCCTGAAACTGAAGAAATACTTCCTGACATCTTTCTGACCTGAATGTGTCTTTAATTTCCAGCCGTGCCCCCAAATATCTGTTTCTCACCTCTCAAACAGCTTGTCCCTGTATGCCCTATCATGTATGCAAAGGTATATCTGTTCAGTCTTTCAGGTACTTCACTGTCAGTTTTGGTGCATCATTAGACAAGATAGTAGACAAGACTGCCTGCCTCATTTACAACTTTTTTTCATTAAATTTTTTAAGCTATTTTAATTTTATATAACTCTTTGATAATGGTCATCAGTTTCTTTGCCTCCAAAGGAAAACTATGAATATAAGATAAAAGGCGATAAAAAAAAGTCAACTACACAAACAGAAAATGGGCACTCACTATGTGCACAACTGATGTAAAACATTCATATTTCACATATTGAAGGCTCCATCAGTAGCCACTCATTGGACTGTTTACAACAGTGCCATGATGTCTGTGATTAACAGGACAGACCGCGTTAGGTTAGGTAATTATTTCTTATGTTTGTGATCTAAAAAAGAAGAGAGATAACTGAGAGATTTCCAAATGATTTTCATTTACTGTTCAAGTACGTATAAATCTTTTTTCCTTCTAGGCAAGTCATGAATTGATATCAGATCGACTACAGGTGCTGTTGACTGACCTTCAATACCATGTAGGACTGGGTGATGCTGATTATGATATGGAAGAAGCAGGCTCCTTCACTGCTTCTGTAAGTATGTATCTTTCTTTCTTTGAACACACCAGCCTTATTCCACCAAGGCGGGGTGGCCCAAAAGGAAAAACGAAAGTTTCTCCTTTTAAATTTAGTAATATATACAGGAGAAGGGGTTACTAGCCCCTTGCTCCTGGCATTTTAGCCGCCTCTTATGACACGCATGACTTATGGAGGAAGAATTCTGTTCCACTTCCCCATGGAGATAAGTGGAAATAAACAAGAACAAGTAAGAAAAATAGAAGGAAACCCAGAGGGGTGAGTATATATATGCTTGTACATACATGCATGCGTATTGTAACCTAAATGTAAGTAG
>WNWK01051906.1:0-12338 GCA_009830355.1 Cherax destructor | reverse complement strand
CATGGCTTTGGGGGAAAAGTGTTGTCATGGATCAAGTCATGGTCAAATAGGAAGCAGAGAGGTGCAAAAATGGGTTAAATCCGAAGGGGATTTGTAACAAGTGGGGGGTTCCACAGGATCAGTCTTAGGCCCATTGTTATTTATAATATATATCAATGACCTTGATGAGGGAATTACTAGTGATATGAGAAAATTTCCCGACGAAAAGGAAGATGGTAGGATAATTGTTTCAACATAGATGTCATAGAACTTCAGGAAGATTTAGACAAACTTAATTCGTGGTCAGAAAAGTGGCAGATGCAGTTCAATGTAGATAAATGCAAGGTACTGAAGCTCGGGAGTGTCCATAACCCAAGCACTTATAAGTTAAATAACGTAGAACTTAGCCATACAGATTGCGAGAAGGACTTGGGGGTGATGGTAAGCAGCAACCTTAAACCAAGACAGCAATGCCTAAGCGTACGTAATAAGGCAAATAGATTACTGGGATTTATATCAAGAAGTGTTAGCAACAGAAGTCCAGAGGTTATATTACAGCTTTATACATCATTAGTAAGGCCTCACCTAGATTACGCAGCTCAGTTCTGGTCTCCATATTACAGAATGGACATAAATTCGTTAGAAAACATTCAGCATAGAATGACTAAATTAATACATAGCATTAGAAATCTTCCTTACGAAGAAAGATTGAAGACCCTAAAATTACATTCACTTGTAAGACGTAGAATGAGGGGAGACATGATCGAGGTATACAAGTGGAAAATGGGTATTAACAAAGGGGATATAAATAAGGTCTTGAGGATATCTCTCCAAGAAAGAACCCGAAATAATGGATTCAAATTAGATAAGTTTAGATTTAGAAAGGATATAGGAAAGTATTGGTTTGGAAATAGGGTAGTTGATGAGTGGAACAGTCTGCCTAGTAGGGTCATTGAAGCTAGGACCTTGGGTAGTTTCAAATTTAGGTTGGATAAATTCATGAGTGAGAGGGGTTGGATTTGAGTGGGAATTGCACATGAGTAAATAGAATTATCAAAACTTATTTCTTGGGTAGCATTGAAAATTGGGTTGAACAAATATTCTGTTAGTGGGTAGGAATGTGAAGGACCTGCCTAGTATGGGCCAACAGGCCTGCTGCAGTGTTCCTCGTTTCTTATGTTCTTAAGAAAGAAGGAACACTGCAGCAGGCCTACTGGCCCATGCGAGGCACGTCCAAGTCTCCAACCAGCTTAAGCCAATGCCCCGACCCAGCCAGGTCAGGTTACATTCACTTAAGGAAGGAGCACTGCATCTGACCTAGTAGCACAAGCTAGTCAGGTCCAACTCACACCCACCCACACCCCCTCATTTATTTATCTAACCTATTTTTAAAACTACACAACGTCTTAGCTTCTATGACGGTACTCGGGAGTTTGTTCCACTCATCCACAACTCTATTACCAAACCAATGCTTTCCTATATCCTTCCTGAATCTGAATTTATCCAACTTAAAGCCATTGCTGCGAGTCCTGTCAATACTAGATATTTTCAGCACGCTATTTACATCCCCTTTATTTATTCCCGTTTTCTATTTATACACCTCAATCATATACCCCCTAATTCTACGCCTTTCTAGAGAGTGCAGATTCAGGGCCCTTAGTGAAAAAAGTTAGTAAATTCGTAAGACATGAACGCCCCTTAGTAAAACCGTGTTGAGATTCATTAATCAACACACAACACACAATAAACAACACACAACATAACACACAACACAACACACACAACACAACACACACAATACAACACACGACGCAACACACACAACACACAATAAACAACACACAACTCACACACAACACACAACTCACACACAACACAACACACACACAACACACAACACAAAACACACACACAACACAACACACACACAACACACAACACACACACAACACAACACACACAACACAATAAACAACACACACGCAACACCCCTAAGCACAACAGAACACCCCACAACTCAACACCAAACAACAAACAAGACAACACAGTGTTACCTGCTGACTATGGAGACACAACACTACAGAACACAACACAGAGTTACCTACTGACTATGCAGATACAACACAACACAGTGTTACCTGCTGACTGTGGAGATACAACACAACACAGTGTTACCTGCTGACTGTGGAGATACAACACAACACAGAGTTACCTGCTGACTATGCAGATACAACACAACACAGTGTTACCTACTGACTATGCAGATACAACACAACACAGTGTTACCTGCTGACTGTGGAGATACAACACAACACAGTGTTACCTGCTGACTGTGGAGATACAACACAACACAGTGTTACCTGCTGACTGTGGAGATACAACACAGTGTTACCTGCTGACTGTGGAGATAGAGTCTACAGTAAGTCAGGAACATGAAGGGAAGGCTGACACTACTATAACATAAGTCAGCCACAGCAAGGTTCATGATCAGCACTGTGTCAGCAGTCAGGTCCTTGATGTACCTAAGGACGGTACGAAGCTCCTGGGTTACTCTAGTTCATGTAATTGCTTTATGTAAATTGGATTTATTTATAATTAATAAAATTTGGAAAGAATTTTATGACACTTTAGACGAGTAAAGAATCTCAATGTTTGAGTATCAGGTGTGTTTGACAGCGTTGGGTGTTGTCACGCGACTGTGAGGTGTAGTCTTGTTGTTGTCACGCGACTGTGAGGTGTAGTCTTGTTGTGATGTGACTGTGAGGTGCAGTCTTGTTGTGACGTGACTGTGAGGTGCAGTCTTGTTGTGACGTGACTGTGAGGTGTAGTCTTGTTGTGATGTGACTGTGAGGTGTAGTCTTGTTGTGATGTGACTGTGAGGTGTAGTCTTGTTGTGATGTGACTGTGAGGTGCAGTCTTGTTGTGACGTGACTGTGAGGTGTAGTCTTGTTGTGATGTGACTGTGAGGTGTAGTCTTGTTGTGATGTGACTGTGAGGTGTAGTCTTGTTGTGACGTGACTGTGAGGTGTAGTCTTGTTGTGATGTGACTGTGAGGTGTAGTCTTGTTGTGATGTGACTGTGAGGTGTAGTCTTGTTGTGACGTGACTGTGAGGTGTAGTCTTGTTGTGATGTGACTGTGAGGTGTAGTCTTGTTGTGATGTGACTGTGAGGTGTAGTCTTGTTGTCACGCGACTGTGAGGTGTAGTCTTGTTGTGATGTGACTGTGAGGTGTAGTCTTGTTGTGATGTGACTGTGAGGTGCAGTCTTGTTGTGACGTGACTGTGAGGTGTAGTCTTGTTGTGATGTGACTGTGAGGTGTAGTCTTGTTGTGATGTGACTGTGAGGTGTAGTCTTGTTGTGACGTGACTGTGAGGTGTAGTCTTGTTGTGATGTGACTGTGAGGTGTAGTCTTGTTGTGATGTGACTGTGAGGTGTAGTCTTGTTGTGACGTGACTGTGAGGTGTAGTCTTGTTGTGATGTGACTGTGAGGTGTAGTCTTGTTGTGATGTGACTGTGAGGTGTAGTCTTGTTGTCACGCGACTGTGAGGTGTAGTCTTGTTGTGATGTGACTGTGAGGTGTAGTCTTGTTGTCACGCGACTGTGAGGTGTAGTCTTGTTGTGATGTGACTGTGAGGTGTAGTCTTGTTGTGATGTGACTGTGAGGTGTAGTCTTGTTGTGATGTGACTGTGAGGTGTAGTCTTGTTGTGATGTGACTGTGAGGTGTAGTCTTGTTGTGACGCGACTGTGAGGTGTAGTCTTGTTGGTGTGATATGACTGTGAGGTGTAGTCTTGTTGTGATGTGACTGTGATTGATGTGATAGTCTTGTTGTTGTGATATGACTGTGAGGTGTAGTCTTGTTGTGAGGTGTAGTCTTGTTGTAGTGACGTGACTGTGAGGTGTAGTCTTGTTGTTGTGAGGTGTAGTCTTGTTGTTGTGACGTGACTGTGAAGTGTAGTCTTGTTTTTGTGACGCGACTGTGAAGTGTAGTCTTGTTGTATTGACGTGACTGTGAGGTGTAGTCTTGGAAAAATAAACACATAAGCAGTATAATGTGATCCTTTATTGACAACGTTTCGCCCACGCAGTGGGCTTTATCAAGTCACAGACAGATCTACCTGGATAACAGAAACATGAGTATTTATAGGATTTATTCAGGTGGAGAATGCTGGGTCAGGTGGAGAATGTTGGGTCAGGTGGAGAATGTTGGGTCAGGTGGAGAATGTGACAGTCTTCAAAGAACATAAGAAAGGAGGAACACTGCATAAGAACATAAGAATGGAGGAACACTGCATAAGAACATAAGAATGGAGGAACACTGCAGAAGGTCTACTGGCCCATACAAGGCAGGTCCTTATCAAAACCACCACTACCTAAGAATTTACTCCCGTAATAAGAATTTACTCCCGTAGCAGGCCTGTTGGCCCATACTAGGTAAGTCCTACACAATCCGTCCCACTAACAGAATATTTGTTCAACCCAATTTTCAATGCTACCCAAGAAATAAGCTTTGATAATTCTATTTACTCATGTGCAATTCCCACTCAAATCCAACCCCTCTCACTCATGAATTTATCCAACCTAAATTTGAAACTACCCAAGGTCCTTGCTTCAATAACCCTACTAGGCAGACTGTTCCACTCATCAACTACCCTATTTCCAAACCAATACTTTCCTATATCCTTTCTAAATCTTAACTTATCTAACTTGAATCCATTATTGCGGGTTCTCTCTTGGAGAGATACCCTCAAGACCTTATTTATATCCCCTTTGTTAATACCCATTTTCCACTTGTATACCTCGATCATGTCTCCCCTCATTCTACGTCTTACAAGTGAATGTAATTTAAGGGTCTTCAATCTTTCTTCGTAAGGAAGATTTCTAATGTTATGTAATAATTTAGTCATTCTACGCTGAATGTTTTCTAACGAATTTATGTCCATTCTGTAATATGGAGACCAGAACTGAGCTGCGTAATCTAGGTGAGGCCTTACTAATGATGTATAAAGCTGTAATATAATCTCTGGACTTCTGTTGCTAACACTTCTTGATATAAGAACATAAGAAAGAAGGAACACTGCAGCAGGCCTGTTGGCCCATACTAGGCAGGTCCTACACAATCCGTCCCACTAACAGAATATTTGCTCAACCCAATTTTTTTTTTTTTTTTCAATCGTGAGGACGTGTCTAGTGTACTCTCTGTGGAGACTTTTCTACTGTGCGTCTGTTCTTAGCTACCTGAGATTGGATGATGGTTTCCCTCGACTACGAGCAGCTATATCTCCAACTTAAGGCGGAATTAACGGAAGCTAGAAGAGAAATTCAACGATTAAAGGGTATATGCAAGGATTATCCCCGGAACAATGTCGCCGATGATCAGACCAACCAATGGATGCTAGTCGGATCTGAAGGGACGAAGCTGAAGTTGAAGGTCCAGGAGACTGCTGTGAAAACCAGCAACTCTTTTTCCTTGTTATCAGACGAATGTGAAGACATCCCAGCGATGACTATCTCTACAAAGACCGTCGAGAACGTCATGCACACCGCCAGTCGAGGTAAGAACATTGTTTTAGTTGGGGATAGTCAGATTAGGTTTATGAATAGGGAATTTTGTCTAAAGGATAGGAATAGGAGGCAGAGGGTATGTTATCCAGGGGCTGGGATGCAGGATATTGTTAGCCGTCTGGACGACATCATGAGAGGAAATGGGAGCGATCCTATTATCTGTCTCAGTGCTGGAGGCAACGATGTTGGCAGACGTAGGAGTGAGGAGCTGATTAGCAGCTATACGTCAGCAATAGACAGAATTAGGAAGAAGGGAGGGAACCCTGTCATATGTGGTATTTTGCCATTTAGGGGAGTTGGATGTGAATGGTTGTCCAGGGCAATTGGTGTCAATTGCTGGCTGGACAAATACCGTAAGGAAAATGCAGTAACATTCATTGACAACTGGGACCTCTTCTATGGCAGAAATGACATGTATGTCAGGGATGGGGTTCACTTATCTAGGTCTGGGGTGGGGGCACTGGCAACTGCAGTGAAGGTAGCTGTTAGGGCTTTAAACTAGAAAAAGTTAGTGGTATGGGTTATGGGGGGAAACAGTGAAGTCCCAATGTAGTAATGTTATAAATTCTAGGGGAACTAGTAATAGACAAAATAAGGTGGATATTGGAAAGTCAGTGGCCATAGGTGACAAGGACAGTAATAGGTATAGTGGAAAAACAGAAATGAGCAGGAAGGGTAAAGAGAAAGGAGGGTCTTTAAATGTATATTACACCAATAGTCGTAGTGCTAGGAATAAGATGGACGAGTTGAGATTAGTTGCAAGTACAGGTAATATTGATGTTTTTGCAATAACTGAAACATGGTTTAATATGAAAAATCGGGACATGCCTGCCGAATGTCACATTCAGGGTTTTAAATTGTTCCAAGTAGACAGAAGTATCGGGAAGGGGCACGGTGGCACTCTATGTCCGTGATCATTTAAATTGTTGCATAAAAACGGGCATAAAGTCTGAAATAATACATAAAGAGTCTGTCTGGATAGAATTTTTAGAGGGGTGTGAAAAATTGATTTTAGGCGTGATTTACCGTCCTCCAAACTTAGATAGGGAACAAGGGAGATTACTTTGGGAGGAAATTGTTAAGGCCACAAGGCACGATAACGTAGTAATTCTAGGGGACTTTAACTTTAGTCAGATTGATTGGAATTTCTTGACAGGGAATTTAGAATCTAACGACTTTTTAGAAGTAGTTCAGGATTGTTTTTTGAAGCAGTTTGTGACAGAACCTACAAGGGGAAATAACCTACTTGACTTGGTTCTGGCAAGCAAGGAATCCCTTGTTAATAATTTAGAAATTACAGAGGAATTCTGCACAAGCGACCACAAGTCAATTACCTTTAGCATTGAATGGATGTATGATAGTAGGGATAATTCAGTAACAGTCCCAGACTTTCGCTTAGCAGATTATAATGGGCTTAGAGAACACTTATCAACTGTGGACTGGGGTAACGAAGAGAGCTTTCAATATGTCAGCTTTCTTAACACTATACAGGCTGCCCAAAGAACATTTATCCCATATAAAGAAATTAGATCAAGTACAAATGACCCAAAATGGATGAATAATAGGCTCAAATATCTTTTAGGGTAGAAGAAAGGAATTTATAAGCACATAAATAGAGGTGAGGGTCATCTTATAAATCAGTATACTGACATTAAGAGGGACGTTAAAAAGGGTATAAGAAAAGATAAACGGGACTATGAAACTAAAGTTGCTAGGGATTCAAAAACTAACCCAAAAGTTTTTTTCCAGGTTTATAGAACAAAAGTTAGAGATAAGATAGGTCCCCTTAAAAATAACTCTGGGCATCTTACTGACAAGGAGAATGATATGTGATCTATTTTTAATAATTATTTTCTCTCGGTTTTCCCACAGGAAGACATTAATAATATCCCAGTAATTAATTTTTTTAGAGTCCCTGAAGAAGATAAATTATGTAATATCACAGTCACTAGCGAAATGGTTATGAAACAAGTAGACCGACTGAAACAAAATAAATCGCCGGGTCCTGATGAGTTTTTTGCAAGGGTTCTTAAGGAATGCAAAATGGAACTCTGTGGACCAATATCTAACATTTTTAATTTATCTCTTCAAACAGGTGTAGTGTCTGATATGTGGAAGATGGCTAATGTAATTCCTATTTTTAAAGCAGGGGACAAATCACTACCGTCAAATTACCGCCCAAAAAGCCTGACCTCAATTGTAGGCAAATTACTAGAGTCAATTATAGCTGATATTATTAGAAGCCATTTAGATAACCATAATTTGATTAATAATACTCAGCATGAATTCACGAGGGGCCGTTCCTGCCTATCTAATTTATTAACCTTCTTTAGTAAAGCTTTTGAGGCTGTTGATCACGATAAAGAATTCGATATTGTTTATTTAGATTTTAGTAAGGCTTTTGATAGAGTACCGCACCAGAGACTGTTAAAGAAAGTGGCAGCTCATGGCATTGGGGGAAAAGTGCTGTCATGGATCGAGTCATGGCTCACCAATAGGAAGCAGAGTGTGCATAAATGGGGTTAAATCCGAGTGGGGATCTGTAACAAGTTGTGTTCCACAGAGATCAGTCTTAGGCCCATTGTTATTTATAATATATATCAATGACCTTGATGAGGGAATTACTAGTGATATGAGCAAATTCGCCGACGACACGAAGATAGGTAGGATAATTGATTCAAACATAGATGTCATAGAACTTCAGGAAGATTTAGACAAACTTAATTCGTGGTCAGAAAAGTGGCAGATGCAGTTCAATGTAGATAAATGCAAGGTTCTGAAGCTCGGGAGTCCATAACCCAAGCACTTATAGGTTAAATAACGTAGAACTTAGCCATACAGATTGCGAAAAGGACTTGGGGGTGATGGTAAGCAGCAACTTTAAACCAAGACAGCAATGCCTAAGCGTACGTAATAAGGCAAACAGATTACTGGGATTTATATCAAGAAGTGTAAGCAACAGAAGTCCAGAGGTTCTATTACAGCTTTATACATCGTTAGTAAGGCCTCACCTAGATTACGCAGCTCAGTTCTGGTCTCCATATTACAGAATGGATATTAATTCGTTAGAAAACATTCAGCGTAGAATGACTAAATTAATACATAGCATTTGAAATCTTCCGTATGAAGAAAGATTGAAGACCCTAAAATTACATTCACTTGTAAGACGAAGAATGAGGGGAGACATGACCTGACTTAACTCAGTGGTGGACCTGACTTAACTCAGTGAAGACGTGTTTTGTGTGTTCTCTGTGAATCTGAACAAGATGTCCTCTCTTGAGCTACTCTACCAGCAGCTGAAGGAAGAACTAAGGGTAGCTAAGCTTGAGATACAGCGATTGACTGAGGAAAACAAGAGGATTCGTTGTAATCCTCCTGTTGAGAATCCTCAAGTCAAGAAAGGAAAATGGACAGTGGCTGGAATGCATGGGACAAAGTTAAGGATCAAAAGGACGGATGGAGAGGTAGAATCAACGAAAATCCAGGAAACTGTTGTGGAAACATTGAACCCATTCTCCGTGCTACCCGATGAATGTGAGTCGACTTCTGGGAGCGTCACGACGAACGACACCAAGGAAGGTAAAAACATTGTTGTTGTTAGGGACAGCCAGATTAGGTACATGGATAGGGCCTTCTGTTTGAATGATAGGAGTAGGAGACAGAGGGTTTGCTTTCCTGGGGTGGGATGGAGGATATTGTTAGCCGTCTGGACGACATCATGAGAGTAATGGGAGCAATCCTATTATCTGTCTCAGTGCTGGAGGCAACGATGTTGGCAGACGTTGTAGTGACGTTACTGTAAGGTGTAGTCTTGTTATTGTGATGTGACTGTGAGGTGTAGTCTTGTTGTGATGTGACTGTGATGTGTAGTCTTGTTGTTGTGTTGTGACTGTGAGGTGTAGTCTTGTTGTAGTCACGTGACTGTGAGGTGTAGTCTTGTTGTAGTGACGTGACAGTAAGGTGTAGGCTTGTTGTAGTGACGTGACTGTGAGGTGTAGTCTTGTTGTGACGTGACTGTGAGGTGTAGTCTTGTTGTTGTGATGCGACTGTGAGGTGTAGTCTTGACCCTTTATATGCCTTCATATTGATGTTTTGCTTTTTATAGTTCCTTGATGATGTGATAAGTCACGAAATCGCTGGGAATTTTGCTATTTTTAATAATGATTGTTTTGCATATTGTGATATCACCTGTTTACTGTGATCCTATTATATATATATATATATATATATATATATATATATATATATATGTCGTGCCGATTAGGTAAAACTGGTCAATTAGCAAGAACTCATCTAAAATTAAGTCCTTTCTAAAATTTTCTCTTATATGTTTAAAAATATATTTTTTCATTTATGTTAATGTAATTATTTATAATTTTGTACCAAGAGAAACTTGAAAACCTACCTAACCTTATTACAACAAGCGCAATTTAATTTAGCCTAACCCAACTAAATATATTTTAGATACGTTAACATTAAATTAATAATAAACAAACACAATGAAATATATTTTTCGTTATGTTCAGAATGATTTTGGCGAAATTATTGCATACACAAATTTTCACTTGTCTTATATGGCAAGGTGAGCGTTGCTATTTAAGCCAAAATCGCAAGTTTTACCTAATCGGCACGACATAATATATATATATATATATATATATATATATATATATATATATATATATATATATATATATATATTATATATATATATATATATATATATATATATATATATATATGAGGAGAGAGAATGATACACGGATAGATAGACACATAGATAGATACATAGATACTTAAATAGATACATAGACAGATACATTGAAATAGGTCTGACAAAACTGGTGGGTTAAAAGAGACATGATAACGATATACAAAATACTGGGAGGAATAGACAAGGTGGACAGAGACAGGATGTTCCAGAGATGGGACACAGCAACAAGGAGACACAGTTGGAAGTTGAAGACTCAGATGAATTACAGGGATGTTAGGAAGTATTTCTTCAGTCACAGAGTGGTCGGGAAGTGGAATAGCTTGGGAAGCGATGTAGTGGAGGCAGGATCCATACATAGCTTTAAGACGAGGTATGATAAAGCTCGTGGAGAAGGAGAGAGAGGACCTAGTAGCGATCAGTGAAAAGATGGGGCCAGGAGCTAAGTCTCGACCCTGCAACCACAATTAGGTGAATATAGGTAGATACTTAGAAAAATACATAGATAGATACATACATACTTAGATAGATACGTAAACATATAATTAGACACATTGATAGATACTTAGACACATAGATACATATACACATAGATAGATACACAGATACTTAGATAGATACAAAGATATATACATAGATAAATATATAGATACATAGTCACTTTGATAGATACATGGTTACAGAGATAGATAAGTACATATATACATAGACACATAGATAGATACCTAAATAGATATATAGGTACATATGTAGATAGATACATAGACACATAGATATATACATAGATACCTAGATAGATATATAGGTACATATGTAGATAGATACATCGACACAAAATAAGAACATAAGAACATAAGAAAGAAGGAACACTGCAGCAGACCAACTGGCCCATGCAGAGGCAGGTCCAAGTCTCCCACCGGCTTAAATAAATGCCCCGACCCAGCCAGGTCTGGTTACATTCATAAGGAAGGAGCACGGCATCTGACCTAGTAGCACAAACTAGTCAGGTCCAACTCACACCCACCCGCACCACTCATATATTTATCTAGCCTATTTTTAAAACTACACAACGTTTTAGCCTCTATAACTGTACTCAGGAGTTTGTTCCACTCATCCACAACTCTATTACCAAACCAATGCTTTCCTATATCCTTCCTGAATCTGAATTTATCCAACTTAAAGCCATTGCTGCGTGTCCTGTCAATACTAGATATTTTTAGCACGCTATTTACATCACCTTTATTTATTCCTGTTTTCCATTTATACACCTCAATCATATCCCCCTAATTCTACGCCTTTCTAGAGTGCAGATTCAGGGCCTCAGTCTATCCTCATAGGAAGATTTCTGATACATGGGATCAACTTTGTCATCCTCCTTTGTACGTTTTCCAGAGCATTTATATCCATTCTGTAATACGTGACCAAAACTGTGCAGCATAATCTAAATGAGGCCTAACCAAGGATATATAGAGTTGAAGAACAACCTGAGGACTCCTATTATTTATGCTTCTTGATATGAAGCCAAGGATTCTGTTCGCTTTATTGCGAACACTTATCCTGCTGTCTTGGTTTTAGATTACTGCTAACCAGAACTCCTAAATCCTTTTCGCAATCAGTATACATAGATGCTTAAATTGTTACATATATAGATACGCAGATAGATACATAGATACCTGGATGAAGTGGTCAGTGGTCAGTGGTCAGTGGTCACGAGTGATCGCAGTCCCTGAGCTGCTTTGGGAATTAGTGTGAAGGGTTAAATCATGGCTAGCTGCTGCAGTGTTTTAAAATGTGGAGTTGGAGTGTTGAAGAAGGAGGTCCTGCTTCTCCAGGAGGAATTTAGGAGGCTGAAGGTTCACCTCAATGGGTCTGAGGTGATGTGGCTGGAGTGGTGGAGGGAAAAGGGATACCAGTAGTGAGGTGCAGTCTGCCACTACCTGCGAGGAGGGTAAAGGGGGGAAGGAGGAAAGGGCTACTAGGAGTGAGGTGCAGTCCAGCACCTGCTACAAGTGGCAAGTGGTTCCCAGTAATGGCAGGAACATCAAAATAAGGAAAGTTAGAGAGAAGATTTGAAGGTAGGAAAT